>JAKTWX010000021.1:0-52467 GCA_030582275.1 Waltiozyma pijperi
TGTCTGCATTGGTATGCCTTGTGTCCTTTAATGCAGGCTTGGCAGCCTAAACGAAGATGGTCTGAGTAAATCATTATTAGGTTTTTTATTCTGTTGTTGTATTTTGGAGCTTCAAAAGAAACCACTCGTGCAACCAGAGGTGTCGTAGAGTCTTAGAAGTTCAGAAAGAATTGGAATATTTATACCGTTTAACTAAAACGACACCGATAAATCGAAATCTTCTCTCTTTTGCTGGTCTTTAAAAATATAGAGTTCTTTTCCATAGCTGTTTGAGAGTTCTTTCAATGTGATGTTCTCACATAACTTCTTCCGGATATACTCGCCCACATTCGGGACCCTTGAAAAATTTAGATCCGAGAAAGATCTAAGCATCGCTCATGTCCTAGGGGTTCAGATCGAAATATTAATATCAGTGGTCTCCACTACTAGTGTCTATCTATATTCAAGTTTTAAAATCTAACTGTAAAATCAATTTATGCACCTAATCCCCGCTTGTGCAGTATTGTGCATACGTCAACCGCATGCCTGCAATTGGGCGCATATCTCGTGCACCGCACGGTTTATTATTTTCTTAGTTTATAAACTTTGGAGTTCCTACTACTAGAGGGACTACTCTAAGGGGATAGATAGATAAGGTGATTGAATTCCCACTATTAATAGCTGAGCCACTGAAGTGCTTTTTTTGTTGAGCTTGCCTGCTATGAGGGTAAGATTTGATATACGTTGAGAATCTTTCAAGTGTTGTGGTTCCAACTTCCAGGTCTTACAAGTGAAAAGACCTGAATAAGAGTTCCCTGCCTTGAATTTTTTGTTGAGCTGAAAACGCAGAGTTCTATAAGTTCAATATGATGTAATTATTTCAGTAGCTCAACTTCTAAAGCCTTGAGATGTAGATATTATAGTCCCGACTCCCCGGTCCCCAGTCTCCTGAGTCCTGATCCAAGTTTGATACATTGCTTCCTCTACGTACATCGTTAGACAAATATCTGATAACTCCATACAACATTGAGTTGTGAACTGTGAATATTATAGGCAAATTATATATACAAACATGACAGCACACAGGAATCAAAACAAAAAGAAGAAAAGCCAAAAAAAAGCAGAACACAAGAACCAAAGAATAATAATTATTAAAAACAAAACAAAACCCAGAAACATCCAATAAAGATAGTGAAAGCTGTTCACTCATCTCTTAATTTCACCATTTCTCTTCATTTCCAAAGCCTTCTTGTATGGTGGAGCAGTAGGACCTTGGACAGGATCCAAACTGATTCTGGTGATGTCACTCTCCAACGTGTAAGTAGCATCCGAGTCATAACTTGAAAGATCACCACAGGCGACAAATGGAGCAACGTTTCTCTTTTCTTCTTCGTATTCCAAATCGTCCCTTAGCTCGTATCTACCAATGTTGGCACCCTTGAAGAAATCTTCAGTGGAGACGTTCAAATCTAAAGTTGGCTTCCATGTAGTACTTGGCTTGTAGCCCAAACAGACAATGAAAGCTTCTAAGGAAGTACCTCTTGAGGATCTTGGCTTAGCACAGATGACCTTCTCGAAGAGGAATCCCAACTGAGAGTACATTAAGTCGATGTCTCTACCTCTGAAAATCTTAGCAACGAAAGTACCACCTGGTCTTAAAAGACAAGTCGTCAACTGCAAAGCTGCAAGAATCAATTGGGCTTGAATGTATTCGTCTAGATCATGCAGCCCTGTGACATCTGGAGCACCGTCACTACAGACGAAATCAGCAGGCTCACCACCAAAAATCTCAAGGATCTTGGAAAGGGTCTTTGGATGTGTGATATCAGCTTGCAATGTAGTGACACCGTCGATTGGAGCCATAGGCTGTAAATCCACAGCGACGATCTTAGGAGGGATCTCGCTATCCTTGTTGTTTTCGTAGAGCTCTCTGGAGAGAACTTGGGACCAGGAACCTGGAGCGGCACATAAATCAACAACTCTTCTGACACCTTTGAATAACTGGAACTGATCGTTCAATTGAAGCAATTTGAATGCAGATCTGGCTCTCCAGCCTTCCTCCTTGGCCTTTCTATAGTATAAATCTCTCTTATCTTTACTGCTCTTACCCATAATGACCCCTTGACCTAGCAAAGATTCCTGTATTGTATCTAAAAGAAAGGTCCTTTGCTCCACTCCTTGTTCAAGATGAGCTTATCGGCGCTTATTATCAATATTTTTGTCAAGATTTCCAAAAATTTTCCATAGTTAACGGGTGGCCGGAATAGGAAATAAGCGCACATGCACATAGTTAAGCCTGGAAAAATATTGCTGGAAATTTTGTTCGATTCGTTGAAAATCAACAGCTTTAACCGCTGAAGAGAGTGTGCACTGTGTGATACAGAGATCATATTTGACGACCTCCGTTCTGTCTTGCCAAACCACACACTCACATACCACAATGCTCAGAAACACCATAAGTAGAGCCAGCAGCATAACTGCTCGCTCGTTCAGCACATCCGCCAGAGTGCTTAATGCCAGCAAGAACGACAGCAAGCACTCCACAACTATCCAATCTCAAGAATTCCAATACCAACCACAAGTTTTGACAAAAGAAGAAGTCCTCTCCACCACAGGCACCCCGTTCCCTGTCAACGTGGAACTCAACTACTACGCCCCATTAAGACACGAGAAGAGACACGGTGATTTAGTCGCTGAGATCCAACTTCGTGCTTATGATCATGAAAACTTAGATTTCCTTGGCGATTTTGCCCTCAGAGCCGCTTACTACTTAGATATCCCAGTCAGCGGTGTGTTCCCATTGCCAACCAGAAGAGAAAGATGGACTGTCATCAGAGCTCCTTTCGTCCATGCCAAATCCAAGGAAAATTTCCTAAGATTAACCCACAAGAGATGTATCAAGGCCTATGACGCCACTCCTGAAGTCATCGATTTATGGATCTCTTACTTGGCCAAGCACAGTAATGCCGGTGTTGGTATCAAGGTCACCACATACCAAAACGAAGGCTTGGACTTCCACGAGAGATTAGATAAGACCGATTTGAAGAGTTTGGCTAAAGAAGTTGAAAACTCTCCAAAGACTGCTATTTCTAAGAGAGTCCAAGAACTATTAAACGATCCTGTCTTCAAGAAACACTTAGGCACTGCTCAAGAACCAATCACCGAAGCTAAGACTCAAGAAGAAGAAGACAAGAAGCAAATAGAAAACTAAACTTCCATCTATACTCAACACACAACGAAACAAGCACACGGGGTTTAATTTACAACAGCACATGTATATACAACAATTAACATTATCCTTTTCAGTTCTATCTGTGTCATTAAGTTAGTCTCTAACCGTACATCTCCCAATCATCTTCCTCTTCCTCACTATCAACAGGAAGATCCTCAAACTTCTTCTTCTCCACGAGATTCTTTCTACATAGAGGACAAGTACTGTGCACTTTCAACCAAGGAGCAATACACTCCAAATCAAACCTATGGTTCCCTTCACATGGGAGCTTAACCACCAAAGGATGTGGGTCATCAAGAAAGTCACTTGTACAGATAGAACAAGTTTGATCAGGTTTCAATGATTTCCTTGAGACTCTTTCAAGCGAATCTATGAACTCTTGAGAAACCCCCTCTATATCCTTCTGTGTTGATAACTGTTCTAACAATGAATCTCTAATTGGTAACTCTTGTAGTAAAGTCATAGCTCTTGCAAATTCTTGAGCTTGTGATTGACTAACTTCTTCACCATCAGATCCTACTAGTCTTATACCCTGAGCGGCTAAGTTTGTTTCTTGTGGCAAGTCACGGGTCCCTTCACCTGTGAAAAGGTTGGAGAGCATCGTAGCTAGTGTTTCATGGGATCTCTGAGGAGGCTGTGTTGTGTTTGAGGCTCTTTCTCTAGCGGCGGCTTCTTCTTGAGCTTGCACGTTATGTTCTTCTGCATTGAACGTGGATTATTGTTAGTTTTATGGATTTGACAGAGTAAATTTCAACAGGAAGAAGAACAGACATACCTTCATAAGTTGACATGGCTGATGAATGGTTAATTTAGTGTGTAAAGAGTGGGATTTCAAGATTTAAAGAGTTAAAGTAATTCGCCTTCAAATAAACTGTTCAGATCAACTCCAGTATTATTATTATTATTGCCTGCCAGATTTCAGCGGCAAAGAAATATGCGGGCTGTGCCCGTGTCACGTGTGAGGGGGCGCTCGCGGGAATTTATATAATTAGCCGGCGGCGGGATGCGGTACTACGCTTAATTTCCAATTCAGGGGCACAATTGAGTACAGAAATCTCTCATATAAATATCAAACTGTCGAGTCAAAATAAAACAATGGGATTAATGGGAAACATCATTAACGCTTCACTCCTCATCGATATCATCACAACTGACCAGGACGCCTCACCAGGATGAGATACCCACTATATTCACCAGCTGCAATTATATCTCTTATATCCGCTTTAACGCAGAGCACAGCTTCCGCCATCCAATGTGAATTCCTTGATGATCACAGTACGATATCCGTGTCGCTCAAGACTTTCCCTAAGGAAGACGTCAGGCTTCTAGTTTACAAATACTCAGATGTCACGGATGCCAATAAGATGATTGGGTGGTCTTTTTCCCAGGATTCCCCGCTTATTGATTGTCAACAAACTTCCAAATTGGATGACGAAGAGTTCAAATTCCGTTGTAGTTCATTTGACGATCATAAGACCACGGAATTGGATACCAGCTTGGTGACGTTTGTCCCTTTGACAGATCTCAACTACCAATACAATGCCACACAGAGAGGGTTCTACTGTGCCCATGTCGATTCCACGAAGGTTGGCCATTCTTTGGATTTCCATAGCTCCAACAGAACAAGTGGTTCCTTCATAGTGCATTACGCCTCGTACCCGATTTTGCTCATGTTCATACCCATTGTGTTCGCCATGTACCTCAAGGTCAACATGGACATCACGTACATTTCTATCCAAGTGATGTTCTACTCCATTATCACGACTTATTCCCTGTCCGTTGCTAGATATTTCAAGTCGTACTTCATCGACTTCATCCTCATCTTGTTTCAAAGTTTGGCGGACTTAGGCTGCCTAGCGTTCATCTTCACCGTTCTCACAGAGAGGGCTAACCTCAGTGCGCAGGATGAGAATATATTCTGGTTGTTTGTCGGTTTGATCGCAAGATTCTGCACCATGATCCTTGTGTTTGGAGTCAGGATGATTGATCCTTTGGCGGACCCAATCTTAGGGTTCAGCCCGCTGGATAGCTTCAGTAAGGGGTACTTGGTGGTGTGCACCATGGCTTTTGGCTCTGCATATGTGGCTTTCCTTTACAAAGGGATCGATGTCCATAAGTCCATTGAGGACCAAAGGGAGATTTACTCGACGCTGATTTTGATCTTCGGGTATCCTCTGGTCTATACCTTTGTGTGGATAATCATGCATTTGTTCATTTGGATGAAGAACTATCAATTTTTAGACAACTTTGTGGATGATTGGTTTGCTATGGGGGCGTCAATGCTTGATAATACCAGTTATTTGATCTTTGTTTCTTTGTTGGTCTACATTCATTGGGAGAAGAATGCAGTGAGATATGCCTCTGAGGACATTGAGTTCCGTGAGAATTTGGTGTGATACATTTGTAACTTCACGGTAAATACACATTGAACCTTTCAAAAGATGCTCATGATAAGTCACGTGCGCTGGCCATATCCGCCAATTCGAAGCGGGTAATTAACCTGCAAATTATAAAGGCGACGTGGAGGGGGGAGCGTCGCGGAAGTGTGCCAGATCTACTAAATTTAGCTGAAAAGCCAACATAAACACTACAACTAGCAGTTCTACAGCTCATCCACCAGACTCAACGTGTGTTTCAACCACATAAATCAGATAGATGTCCCTTTTCTCACCAATAAAGAACCTCCTTCTCCAGTTCGTGCTGGGGTTCTTCATGAATCTCCACTGCCAATACCTGGACGTTGGTAGTTCCATCGAAGCGTCCAAGGACCGTTCGCTGCCGTCCAGCGAGAATATATTCCTTGTCTACAAGCACTCACAGCTAAGTAGATTCGCCAACCATAGGACGAGCGGCCAGTTCGAGGAGTTGAATCCATACATCAAATGTTCGTTCAACGATCAGAATACCAACACCAAGGCTAACTGTCAGTGCATCAACAACGCTGAGACTTTCGATGTGGGGTTTGACATCGAGGCGCTAGACGTGTCGGACTCTCCTTGGTTCCAATACGTTGTCGAGGAGCCAGGCTTTTACTGTGCCTCCACCACGCCTTTTGAAAACACCAAACTGAAGTTCCATGTCAAGGGGAACACCTTGGGGTCTTTCATTTTCTCCACCTCGTTCAAGGCCTCTTTGTTGACCGTTATTCCTATCATTCTTGCTGTGGCTCTAGGAGTCGATGCCAGTATCATCAGATGGTTTGTGGTGATGCTTGTTTACTCCAACTGCAAGAACTTGTCTGTTCGTTTATCCGAATACTTCTCATCGTCAATCTTCAACATCTTAGCCATCGCTCTTGAGACCTACTCGCCAGTGTTACTATTCCGTGTCATTTTCAATGCGCTGAGACGCAAGGTGTTCTTGAAATTCCACCAAGGCGACAACTTCAACATCAAACGCCAAGTGCTGATAATACTGTTTGCCTGTTTCCAGCTCATCATCAATTTCAACAAGTACTTCCAGCCTTTGAACTATTACATTTTGGGAATGGGCGCCACTGACAGATACTGGTCTCGCTATGTGCTTGTGATTCTCACTGTGATGCTGTCTCTCGTGTACTTCACTTGGTTTAAACTGATCTCCAAGAGAGTGAAGGTGATATCAACAGATTACAAGTCACGTGGCTACAGACTCACGTGTCTCATACTGCTGTGGTCTCCGGTCGTCTACTACTCTGTAACTCTGCTCGTCGCGTTGAGCTCATGGCACAGAGACATCAGCATCATCGATACGTTCGTGGACGACGGCCTCTCCAAGTTCTCGCTCATGTTCAAAGACCTGTTCAATGCCTCGCTGATGACTGTGATAGTCGTTGTTCACTGGCTGTCTTCTTACTACTGAGCATATTAGTGATCTATCACATTAAATATATATATATATAACCCTGACAATAGAATGTCTATATTTCTTGTACAAAACTTATTCAAGTCTCACTATCAGCACAAACAAAGCCACATAAGAGGCAATGCTAACCAATCCCATCAAAGCAACAATATTCCCCGCCGTCTTGTAAAACATCTTGTCCCCATCTCCAAGTAAGAAGCTATCCACCGTCGTGGATCTGTGAAGCGATATGGCAAACACCAATGATCCAAACACGGTATAAACTAATCCGATAGGGATGAAAGATTTAGAGAACAATTTCGTAACGAAAAGGGAAAACATGAGAATGGCAATCGAGCATCTTGTATAGGCTCCATCATACGTTCTTTGATATGCTGTGTGCGAAGCAAGTGTATCGTTAGTATTTGCTTTGCGTCACTTGGAGATATCGTAGATCACTGACATACCTCTGATATCGAGTTTCTTGCTATCTTTATATGTGATGAACAATGAAGCGGAGTCTGTGTTATCTGTATGAGAGTCCATTTCTCTGTAGTGTTATATGAGATGATGACAGAGAGCGAGATTGAAGGAGATTTGATGAGAAAGAGGTACGGTACTGCTTTTGTTATAGGTCGTATTTCAAAGGTTCAATCACGCACGTTTATAAAATTGAACCGATCATGATTTCAGACCTAAGATACAATCACGTGCTTTACGGGTTTAATCGTTGGCTCCCGGACAATTAAATATCGGAACACGCGGAACTTGGAAGGCGTTCGGGAATTAGTTCGGAGAAATTTAAATGTTTGCCGAAAGTAGTGCGCCAACCAATGTGTATCCTCAGTTTTTCTAGCTGGTGCCAGGCTACCAGCTGTACGTTTCTGGGGGAAATTTGTACGTGGGGTTGAATTACGTAGTCTGTTCAAGGTTGAGACGCAGAATTTCGAAATATTGACAGATCTATTCGAAACTTGAAATTCCTTGTTGCTTTTGGGTGATTCACGTCCGTGAAAACGTAGAACGTTGTTCTAAAATTATCATAATCGTCCCAGTTCATATAAATTTGAAAACAAATTTCCTTCGATCCACACTCCACACCTGCTCAACTGACACAACTATATAGTTCAATCCACACATCCACTCTATTATGACTCTAACAGCCACCCAAACCCAAGAAACAACCACAAGGGAACAAGTCACTACATCTTACATTCTTGAAGATTCCCAAGAACCTCTCCCAAGACCATCTCCACAGTTGCAAAAGAACATCTTTGACAATTTCTCCCTAGCTGGTAAAGTCGCCGTTATCACCGGTGGTGCCCGTGGTATTGGGTATGCCGTTGCTGACTGTTACTGTCAAGCCGGTGCTTCTGTTGCCTTGATCGATTACAATGCGGAACAAGTTAAACAATCCTCCAAGGCATTATCGGCAGAATATGGCTGTAAAGTTGAATCGTACATTCTCGATGTCGCTCAACCTGCCAAATGTGACGAAGCCATTGCTCAAATCGTTCAAGATTTCGGTACGATCGATATCTTTGTTGGTAACGCCGGTATCATTTGGATCGATGGGGCGATTATCTCTGAAGAGGGGCTAAACAACGGGATTGACAAATGGAGACGTATCATGGACATCAACTTGAACGCCAACTATTATTTTGCTAGATCTGTGGGTCAGATTTTCAAAGAGAAGAAATCAGGCTCTTTCATCTTGACAGCTTCAATGTCCGGTTCCATTGTCAACGTTCCTAACTATCAAGCGGCTTATAACGTTAGTAAGGCCGGTGTTAAACACATGGCTAAATCGTTAGCTGTCGAATGGGCTTCTTTCAATGCTAGAGTCAATTCCATTAGTCCTGGGTACATCGATAGTGGGCTCTCCGATGCGTTGGACCCTGCCATTCTTGCCAAATGGAACAGTTTGATTCCTTTCGGAAGACAAGGGTTGCCTCAAGAGTTGGTTGGTGCTTATTTGTACCTTGCCAGTGATGCTTCTACTTATACCTCTGGTAGTGATATTGCCATTGATGGTGCTTATTGTTCAGTTTAGGCCTGTATTAGAATAGAACTAGTAATATTATTCAGGTTCCAATCATCCGAAAGGCTCAAAGGAAACTGCGAGTACAAAATATAAATATGCGGCTAATTTGATTCACATGACTACTGCAATTGGCGACGACCCGCGCGCGTAACGGATGACTACTTGTACTCCAACAGTAGACGCATATCGGCCCCACTTTTTAACACAGTGCGGTAAATATTACTACTTTGATTGGACGTGAATTGTATTAGTACCTGTCACCCGATAGATGAATGATCTTGATGATGTCGATTGTTAATGTTTAAGCAATCGCGTGTATGATCTGGTTATATTATATAAAGGATGGAAAATATTTCATAAAAATCTATGTCTTTGAAACCTGGGGTAACGGAAATCTCACAACAGTCTCATGATACATAACCTATTACCACACAACACATATTATGACCGCAAAAAGAACAAGAACAGGCTGTCTCTGTTGCAGAAGAAGACACAAGAAGTGCGATGAGCTGAAACCAAGCTGTCAGTTTTGCCTGTCGAAGGGCATACAATGTGAATGGCCAAAGAAAGGGTCTGTGTTTGTCAATTATCAAACTACCAACGAGCTTAGTCTTCCCGAGAATACTGGTGTATCGTTTATGACTTCTTCATTTGTGCTGGATACGTTCGATACCTCTACAAGCAAAATAATAACACGTCCGCTGCCACAACAGGAAAGGACAGTTCGCAAGAGAAGTGCCAGTGCACCTAAACCGACAAAGTCGAGCTTTGATTCTTCTTTTGCTTCGGCTTCTTCTCTTCCGTCAAGAGGCCCATTCAATCCACACTATTCGATAAGCGTAACTACAACCTCTCCTTCACCCACACCCACACCGCCTTTCTGCACGTCTAGCCCACCAACAGGTGAAGCCAATACTTCAAGCATCAGTTCTATCTCTCAGGATTCAAATTCTCCGAAATCAACGCCAATATCGCATCCTCCATTCAATTTCAATTATTCGTTTTACACAACTGAATCATCGATTCAACCACCACCACCACCACCACCAAACCCCGCGTTAGGCACCCCACTAGCATATCAGAATCAATACTATCAACAAACATCACAGTTTAGAGATAGACATAACTCTCTTCCTCCATTAAGAGATCTATATTATGGTTTAATCCAGCCTCCTCCTATAAGAGACTCCATACAAGCCGTTACACAGTCTACACTGGCTAACTGTTCATTAATTAGTACTAGTAGTACTAATAGTGCAAACTCCGGGGTTAAGAAATTCAGTGTCGATTCTCTTTTAAACTGAGCAATATATCCAATGCATACAGTATAATTATAAGAAGGTATCAATATTAATTATAAGCACGCGGTTCAGTATTAAGGACTGCGTACCGCACAACTAGCTAGGTTTCATGCGCTTAAATAGCCGGTACTCAAGACTCAGCCGTCTGGATTTAGCCGGAATCCGTAACAAGTTCGAAAAAATGGAATACTATATTATGTACTAGCTAATCTATGTAAACAGTACAGTTTATTAAACCTAGTTTTCCTTGTTTGGGATGACAGAGTCATCTGGCTTCAAAGTTGGGAACAATAAGACTTCTCTGATAGTGTTGGAGTCGGTTAAGAACATAGCCAATCTATCGATACCACAACCCCAACCACCGGTTGGTGGTAAACCGTACTCCAAAGCGTTACAGAAGACTTCGTCAACCATTTGAGCTTCGTCATCACCTTGGGCTTTTTGTCTGGCTTGTTCTTCGAATCTTTGTCTTTGATCGAAAGGATCGTTCAATTCGGTGTAAGCGTTACAGATTTCCTTGGTGGCGACAAACACTTCGAAACGTTCACACAACCCTGGAAGCTCACGGTCGTACTTGGCCAACGGAGACATCATTTGTGGATGGCCAAAGATGAAAGTTGGGTTGATGCACATGTCTTCCAACTCACCAACCAACTTGTCCAACATACGGGCGTTGGTCAATGGAGGAGAACAGTCCAGCTTGTGCTTGATCAAGATGGACTTCAAGAACTCCCCGGTCTCAGCAGTGTGTAGCTGGTCACCGGCTGGGAACTTGACGTCGAAGACCTTTTCCAACTCCTCAATCATGTTGATTCTCTTCCATGGTCTGGCAAAGTTCAAGGTCAACTCCTTGCCGTCTGGACCGTCTGGGTGGTACTTGACTTCGTACGAGCCGGTGATCTCCTTGACCATCTCGGAGAACAACAACTCGGTCATGTCCATCAAGTCGTAGACATCGGCGTAAGCTTGGTAGAACTCACAGGTGGTGAACTCTGGGTTGTGGGTCATATCGATACCTTCGTTTCTGAACTGACGGCCGATTTCGTAGACACGGTCCATACCACCGACAACCAGCTCCTTCAAGAACAGCTCTGGGGCAATACGCATGTACATGTCGAGGTCCAAGTCGTTGTGGTGGGTGATGAAAGGCTTAGCAGTGGCACCACCGGCAATGACGTTCATCATTGGGGTTTCAACCTCGACGAACTCCCTGTTGTCCAAGAACTTTCTGATGTAGGTGATGATCTTGGATCTGGTGATGAACTTGTTTCTGGTGGCGTTGTTGACGATCAAGTCCAAGTATCTCTTTCTGTATCTGGCTTCTTGGTCCTTGAAACCGAAATGTTCGGTTGGTAACATGTGCAAACATGGGGTTAACAATTGCACCCTGGTAGCGAAGATGGACAATTCACCCTCACCACCCTTGGCTGGCTGGGTTCTACCTGGGTAACCCTCGACACCGATGATGTCACCTCTCTTCAACAATTCATGGGACTCTTCAAAGTTGTCGGAGGAATCTTGGGCCTGAGCCAAGATTTGGATTTGAACACCGTCACCTCTCAAGACGTAGAACTTCAAGTTCTTACCGGACTCTCTCTTGGTGACAATTCTACCGGCAACAGAGACCTTGACGTCTGGTAAGGTTTGGCCTCTGGTCAAGTGGCCGTACTCAGCTTGGAAAGTCTTGATGGAGGTGGAGACGTTGAACTTGTGTGGGTATGGGTTTGGAGACTTGGTGGTTCTTAGCTCGTTGATCTGTCTGGATCTCATCTCGAAGTATTGGGATGGAGATAAGTCTTGCAAGACATCCTTCTTCTTGGATGGTGGAGCAGCTGGAGCACCGCTGGCGGCCTTTTCTTGTTGCTTCTTTAACTTTTCAGCATCTCTTTGACGTTGCTTTTGTCTCTTCTTTAATTCGGACTTGGAGACTCTTTCACCGGTGACTTCATCCAAGTGTAAGTTTTGGACAGCCTCAGTGGCTTGCTTGACTTCTTCTTCAGACATTGTGATTGACAGAGAGGAATTAAGTTGACTGAAATGATGTGTCATTCGTTGCATGTGTTGGTAATCTCTTTGACGCTTTTGGCCATTTTTCATTAAATTTTTTCTGAGTTCGATTTGGGCCCACCCTCGGATCTGTTGTCACCTGTCACGCCCCGAAACCGCTTCATAGTGAAATTCGCGCGAGATGCCCGGAATTCAAGTACAGTTTTTTTTTCTCTGCCTTCAATTTATATGGGCAAAATAATCTCTCTTCTCCTACGAATAAGTTGACCCAGTGAATCAGATGAGTTCAAAAGAGTGAATTTTTTAAACCTCCTTTTACTTACAAAATATCACCCATAGATCATGTCTGATAGCAGAATGTATGTAACATTAACCACCACTCCAGTCGTTCAAATGTCAGATCAAATTACTAACTAAGCCGCCCTCTTTTGCAACTAGAAAAGGTCAATACACCGCTCCAACCATCAAGTCTGTGCAACTTGAAACCTCTGTTGCCTTGAAAATTGTCAAGGAATGTCAAGATAACACCCACGCCGGTGTCTCTGGTCCATTATTCGGTACCGATGTCCACGGCGACGTGTTAAGAATCACCCACTCTTACAAATACCCAATTTACCAATCTGGTCAACCACCTTTAAGAAGTAGACACAACCAATCTTTCCTTGAGGATTTGGTTGACAACTTGAAGGAAGCTGATGTTTCAGTTCAAAAGTTTGGTTGGTTCCAAACTTCTGAAAACGGTAGATTCATGTCTGAATACCTTCTCTCCGAATTAGTCCACAACCAAGTCAAGTCCTCTCCAAACTCAATCTTACTTATCCATGACCCATCCAAGGCCTCTTACGGTGTCTTATCTTTGAGAGCTTTCAGATTGACCCAGGAGTTCATAGAAGCCTCCCTTGAAAACAAGTTCACTCCAGAATCCTTAAACTCCAAGAACTTAACCTTCAACAGTGTCTTTGAAGAAATCCCAGTCTCCATCCACAACAATCATTTGATCTCCTTATACTTGGCCAACTCTGGTGCCGATGCTTTTGAAACTTCCGCCACTTTGGAATCAACCAACGCTAAGAACACCGCCACTGTCGACAACATTGAAAGTTTGATGGAATCCGTTGATAGATTACAAAACTTCTTCTACCAATTAGGCAGAAAGAGACAACACCAAGCCAACCAATCCGCCACTGGTATCCCAGCCGATGCCAACCTCAGTGAATTGTTACCATTGGGTCAAAGAATCAGCTATGTCTCTCAAGACATTGAACAAACCGTCTTGTCTCAATTCTTTGTTGATTCCGCTATTAGACCATAATTATGTTTAATTTGAGGAGTCGAGTTCCTGTGCCATAGATATTATAAATGTTGCCTTATAAGTGATGCGATAGATACACATCTAGTAGGAGTATGACGTAGTTAAGAGTCAGTAAGTAGTCCTTTAACTAACTCTTCGGAGAAACATATTCCGACTTGAGCCGGGCGACGGGTTTGATCGGAAGCCGCTTAAACGCTTATACGCGCTTATTCGGTAAATTGAGAAAACCCGTGCCAGCTACAAATTTATAACGCTAGTTGTAAATAAATGAATATATTGCTTCTATTATTTAATTTGAGAGTTTAACCATAGCTTTATCAACAAACAACACTTTCTACTGATACTTCCTAGAGACATACACTTCCAAATTGCAATATTCGTTACAAATGGGCAGACCGAGAGTATGTTAAGTATTACAATTTGCCTCAGAGCGGGCGGGATCTTGCTAAGCTTATTTGACGCCATTGTCATTGGCTGGTGGTGATGTTCTCAACACTTTTAGATTTAACTTCCGGCTTCGATTTCCAAATACTAACACACACAAGCTGATTATTCTAATAAGGCACGGTGAGAGTGAAGGTAACTGTGATAAATCCGTCAACAGATACATACCAAATCATAAAGTGCCCCTTACAGCATTAGGACACACTCAAGCTCAACAAGCAGGTGTCCAATTGAAAGAGCTTCTCAAAGAGGACGACTCCGTTTTGTTCTACACTTCGCCTTACAAACGTACGAGACAGACACTTGATGGCTTGGTAGCAGGGATCAAAGACACGGGGGTCTCTTATAAAATCCATGAAGAACCAAGAATGAGAGAACAAGACTTCGGTAATTTCCAAAGTTCCGCTGAAGACATGGAGATTATATGGAAGGAAAGAGCTCATTATGGGCATTTCTTCTACCGTATTCCTCATGGGGAGTCTGCTGCGGATGTGTATGACCGTTGTGCTGGGTTCAATGAGACTTTGTTCAGACAGTTTCAAAGCGAGAAGTTCCCTAGCGTTTTGGTGTTGGTGACACATGGGATCTGGGCTAGAGTGTTTCTCATGAAGTGGTACAGGTGGACGTATGAGGAGTTTGAGAGCTTCACGAACATTCCGCACTGCCAGTTCTTGATTATGGAGAAGAACCCAGACACGGAGAGATACAAGTTATTGACGAGATTGTACAAATGGGACGACGAGGAGGATTCAGACGAGAACGACGCCACAAAAGAAGGAGAGGAAGAGCAAGCAGTGACCCATAAGCTGGAAAGAGAAGAAGAAAGATACGAGCAGGAGATCAAGTGTGAAGTGATGTCTAACTCTAACAGTTACACAGATATGAAATTCGCCCAACATAGCGCATTGGCTAGGAAATCACAGAAGGAGAAAGAGAAGAAGATCAGAGAGCTGTTCAAACAGTCCATGGATAGCAAGAACAACGATGACCACACCGATGAAGAGGAGGCATGATGGGAGTAGATAGAATGACGTATATGTGTTTTATTTATTTTACACGCAAAATGGCCCCTAGTACGCCACCTTATTGTTTAGAGATACTTGTCCCTCCCACTTTCTCTTTACTCACGCACAGTACTGATTTTATGTGGTGTCCGGGTGTAATTTGGTGGTAGTTATAAATTGTACGTACGGCCTATAGTTTACCCGTTGATATTCAAGACACCGTGATATTTCATTTAACCTGACACACCTAATTATCACACACTATTTCATGCCTAGAATTCCACCAACTCTGTTCCATAGACTGCCCACATCTACTTTTAAACTCTCAAGACTTCTACTCCCAACATGCCGGACTTTAGAACAAACCTCCAATGAACTTCGATGGATCCAAACAGAGTTACCTTCAACGAAATGGTCCACTGCCTGCGTTTTAAGATCAAGGAAAGTCCCACTGCAGTATATCCTTGGAACACAGCCATTCGGAAGTATCGATGTCAAGTGCCGTCCGGGTGTGCTTATACCGAGATGGGAAACTGAAGAGTACACGGTTAAGATCATCGATATGATACGGTACATTGAAGGTGTGAGAAGTGTCGTTGATGTGTGCACTGGGAGTGGCTGTGTTCCCCTTTTGATTGGAAGTGAATTGCCACAGTTGAAAGTGAAAGGTATCGATGTCAGTGAGCATGCGCTGAGGTTAAGTGAGGAGAATAAACAGAGCCTTGCAGTTGATAATGTAAGCTTTACATATGGTGACGTTTTCCAAAATGATGTCTTGAAAGGAGAGAAATACGATATAGTGATCTCCAATCCTCCATATATCCCCCTGACAGACTACATATCAAACGAAGTTGAACCATCAGTGAGAAAATATGAACCAAAATTAGCACTTGTTGGTGATTTAGAATTCTACAAAGCCTTAGTTGAAAACGTTATCATCCCATCTGAATGTAAAGCTTTTGTTTTGGAATTAGGTTATATGGATCAGGTCCAGTATACTGAGAACCTACTGGATTTGCAAAATGTTTGGGGGACGAAATGCTATTTTGATTCCGCGGGCAAAGTGAGATGTGTCGTTGGTTGGAAACGTGGGACTGAATATGAGATATTTAAAGACTTATGAATATATGTGTAATACTTAATATCTGGCACGTGATATAATGGTCACGTGTTCGAAACTCGTGGGCTGTAAATTATAATTTCGCGTTTTGGGGCAGCCTGGCGGTTAATAATAATAGTAATTTAAACGCCAGAAACAACAAAACAGTTTTTGGTGTGAAAGAAGGGGCAAATCCATGACATGAAATATACTGTTCAAACAGCAATTATCTAACCCAATTGACCCCAAATTTCACTGAATCAAGCAAATTGTAATCCAAGAAACAATGTCAGTTGATTTCCAAAACGTCGATAGGAAATTGAAAGAAATTACAGAGAAATCAAGAGATGTTGATCCAGATCTCCGTTTTATGGCAGTTACAGATTTGAACAAATTAGTAACAGAACAGAAATCCATTATCAGTACCGTTGATCATTACTCCAAGAAGGCCACTGCATTGTTGTTAGAAGCTTTGAACGATGTCAATTCCGATATTCAATCCCAAGCTTTGAAATGTTTTGCTCCTTTGACCCCAACACTCACTGATGGAGAATTGATTAATGTTTTCCTTAAGTTGAACGAACAGATCGTGGCTTCTAACTCCATCACCACTTCTGTTTACACGATGGCTATTCTTGAGATCTTGAAGAACATCAACTTGAAACACTCCTCAACGGGTCAGGAGATCGCTTCTAAGTTGATTGGATGGAATGTTGATTCTCAAGGTAGGGATATTAAGACTACACTTGACGCGATTGAAACCGTCACGGAAGTGATTAAGAACATTGGGAACACCTTGACACAGCCTCAGAAGGGATTCCTCTGTGAGGCTTTGATTAGAGCCATCTACAGCTCTCAGAATATCATCTCCAAGAGATCAATCACCGCTTTGGGCTTTCTTGTTCCTAATTTGGATAACGGAGAGTTCAACTTCCTTATTGGGTTGATTCAACAAAGAGGTGATGGGGATGCTGACCAGACATTGCTGACCTTGTTGACTTACATCTCTATCGCTGGGGCTGATGGTTCTGTGTTGGAGCCTTTCTTTGAGAATGTGTTCAACTTCACTGTGAAGCATTTGTCCTTAGCCTCTACTGGTCCAGTTAACGAAGATGGAGATGATGAAGAAGAGGAAGAGATTGAAGACGAAGACCAAGATAGTGGCGATGAGGCTGATAATGACGACCAACAGAAGGCTGACGATATCCGTTATGAATCGTTGAGATTGATCTCTAGTTTGTTGCCAATCGGTGAATCTTTGAACGCCCACATTCCTTCAATTATCAACATCATCAAACAATACTTGAAGTACGATCCTTACTCCAACACGGATGACGACGAAGACGAAGATGAACTAGAAATGGACGACTTGGATGACGAATACGACGAATTGGACGACGGAAGTGAAGACAGTTCATGGAAATTACGCAAACAATCGGCTGAGTTGGTTAGTGATTTGGTTGGATCGTTCCCTCTGGTTATCAATCAAGTTTACAACTCAGGTCTTTTCGAATTGATCTTGAAATCCATCGTTGATGCCAACGAGTCTGTCACGATTGCCAAGTTGGACGCCTTGAAGCACATCATTGAAGGTACGGTTCAACAGCACAGTAAGATTAAGCCTGGCAATACCAAGAGAAGAGGTTCCGATTTCAGCATGGTTGAGGGTAACGGAATCGATAGCTCTTTGTCGCAACTGGCCACTTTCAGAACGCAGATTGTCAACATCATTACAAAGGAATTGAAGGCTGTCAAGTCCAACAACGCTCAGAAGTACAACACTTTCTTGGGCTTCTTCCAAATCTTCAACAACTTGAACGAAGACTTGACTCCTTTGTTGAAGACAGTCAGAGAGCATAACTTTGGGTTGAACTTGGACTTGTTGACTTTCTACTCCAAGATCTTAGAGAACAACGATTTGCAATTCTTCGACCAAACAGAGTTGAACTACGTTGTCTGTATGGTTAACGGCGGGTTGAGAGGCTCTTCGCATATCTCTATCTTGAATTCAATTCAAACAGCCATCGATATCAACAACTTGAAATTCAACGAACAGCTATTGAACTCCATCGTCGCATTGATTGAGAACCCTAAGAATGACAGTGAATTGAGAAACACCGCCATCGAAGCCCTCTCCAGCATTGACGAATTGCCATCTCATGACGCCAACCAGTTATTAGTGCTATTCGCCACAACCGTTAGAAACGAGCACACCGCTTTGTCTTCTATCCATTCCATCACCAAATTGATCTCTGTGTTCTACTCTGTCGTCGATCAAGCAGTTATTTCTCAGATCGTTAACGAGTATAATTTAATTTTATTGTCGCAACGTTTCCAAACAGCCATCATTGAATCTCTCGTGGAAATCACACGCCATTTCACCATTGATGTTTCCATCGCTGAACCGTTAAAGAGCCTCTTCAACGAATCATCGACCCAATCATCTGTGATCAAGATCTTGGCCCATTTAAGATTGCCATCTGTTGAATTAAAAGAGATCTACTTACGTGCTTCTCAATTAGACGAGATTGACGACGAGGCCCTTACCGAAGTCGGTGTTGAGATCGGATCCGACTTGATCCCTGTTTTGCAACAATCCTCCACTGGATCAAACCAAAGAAACATCAAGGTTATGGCTGCTATCATTGCCAAGGAACAGATCATTCCATTGGTGAAGCAATCTGAGACCGAGTTGAAGTCAGGGGTTGAGCCACTGTTCAATATCAAGTTATTAGGGTATCTTTCTCAATTTGGCGTCGATGTTGACGTTCAATTAGACGATTTGACTAAGTTTTTTGAAAACGAGGAGTTGAAATTCTATGCTGCTGAAACTTTGGGTAACATCATCGCTAAGAACTACCAGGATTACATCAATGTGTTCTTGCAGAAGATCCTCGCTGGCGAGCAGCGTCAATTGTTGTTACTCGCTATCAAACAGGTTCTCAAAGTGAACAAACACATCTCCGTCGAGACATGCACCGATATCTGGAACACCGTCATGACCACTTTGGAATCACTAGAAGAGATAGATGACGACATTTGTAAGATCTCTGCTCAAATCATTGGGTATATCTTAGTTCAAAACTGTGGCTCGAATTATTTCTTTGACGCTGCTTCTCAATTGCTCACTCAATCTCATTCCAAGGCTATTATTTACTCCATTATCGCCTCTGTGAAGTTCATCCTGGCTTATGACAACATCATCTCTTTGGAACTCATGGAATCTTTGTTATTGCAATCGTTCGCTAAAATCACCGACGAGGATTTAAAGATCAAACAAATCTCAGTGATTGCACTCGTTACAACTTTGAACAACCAATTCAACCTCGTCGTTCCGTACTTGGATGTCATCTTGCCAAACATCTACGAAGAGTTGAAAGCTAGAAAGCAATACGAGCACGTGATCACGATTGGTCCATTCAAACATCGTGTCGATAAAGCCTTGGAGATCCGTAAGAATTCCTTTGAGATTCTTTACAAATTGTGCTTGAACCATTCCATCTTGACCAATGTTGATTTCAATGTCATTTTATCTCATGTGGCCAAGGCTGGGATCGTTGCTGATATCTTGACCATCTCCTCGTTGATCATCACCAAATTGTTGGAGTTTGACGATGTGAGTTTGACCGCTGAGGATAAGACTTTCATGAAGGAAGGTATCGATAAGATGTTGACTCAGATCAAGAGAAAAGAGGATTCCCAGAAGGAAACGAAAGACGACCAGGAGAATAAGAATACGTTGACAAAGTTGAGAAAGCTGGTTTTCGTGGAGGATCATTTGTGAGGTGTGATATATAACGATAACAAACTTCTACACATAATATTTTATCTAATCAACAGTTAAATCATCCAAGCTTTCTTCAATACCAGTGACATCAGCAGATTCAGTAGTAACATCTGCATCGGCGGCAGCTTCTTCAAACATCTTCTGTCTAACCTTATTATTGACAGTTCTAGGAGTCAATCTCAACTTCAACCATTCTGGATCACACTCTTCACTGTCAATGATCAAATCTTGAGGATTCTCAGCTTTGCTAACTTCCTTTTGGAAAGTTTCAAGCAACTCCATTTCAAACTTGACGAATTGAATAACACTGGAACTATTAGTGGAAGATTGTTCATATTGGGTTAAAAACCGATGCAATTGCCCCAAACGATACGTAGCATACTTGTTAAGGAACTCCACGAATTGTCCCATTAAAGACTCAATCTCTTCATCCTCTGTACTTTTCACCAAATCTTCAATGTTTTCAAACGCCTCGCCTTGAGAATTGACAAATGGAGTAGCTGGATAATCAACAATAGCGTCATTGTCCAATGATTCTTCCAATTGAAGATACTTTTCAACAAATTCATCAGAGAAAGACCCAAACTCTGATAATGTTGAACCAACGATATCCACAGCGATCTCAGAATCATATGATAGTCCCTTACTGAACCCAAACACTATGAAGTTGTTGTCCAAATTGATTTGAACCTTGGCCATTGAACTGTTAGCGGAGTCATACGTTATCACGAATTGGACGTTCGGTAAGATTTGAAACCATCTTAACATCAACCCAAGGTTATAATTACACTCTTGATGGACCACTTGCTTTGAAAGGTACTCTCTATCGATGGTGAGCTCATATAAAGGTCTGATAGTGTGCGATTTAGGAATGAAAGCATATGAATGTAGGAATCTGAACGTGTCTTCGTAATCCGAATATTGAATGAACAATTCCAATTCATGATCCACACGAGAGACCGCCCCTTGGATTTTTGTTAGGTCCAATTTCAAAACAATATCACCGTTATCCTTATCAGCGTCAAAGTAGCAATTCACAAGATCATTCGAATGGTTCACAAAGTCAATGATTGGCACTAATGTCGAACTCACTGCAAACCCTTCTTTTTCACTATCACTCAAAGGTTCAGGAATCTCCAAGATTCTGGAGATAACAGCCATCTCCACACTTCTCAGCCAATTTGTAGTTATGATATCTTCCGTAATTGACAAATGTGGGAACGTCTCCTTGATGGCTTCGAGGACAGCTTCATTACGAAGACTCTCGATCTCATAACGGAACTCTCTTTCGTTGAATTTGAATAGTTGCTTGTATGGCTCGTATAGCTGTTGATCGGTCTTAACGGCGTTGACGTCAATTTGAAGTAATAGATCAAAGTATGGATCCATCTCAGCAAAAGGACCAGTCATAGTTTCACCACCGTATTGATCAGGGTATCTGTTACGAATCTCTTTGAGAATCATAAGCGTTTGGATCTCACCCACTAGGATATTCGTCTCGTTTAAACCACCACGCACATAAGGATCGATCTGTTCTTCAAAAGATGTACGTAGCTTGGAAAGGAATGAGATAAGGATGTGGCCCTGTTTGACAAAGGACGCGGATTGAGACTCGATCTCAACTTCATGTTGTAATTGTCTCGTCAGCAAAGACTCAGCGATCGTGTCTATGGACAAGGAAAGGGTCTTTGGAACTCTAAGAACGATCACGGGATCTTCTGTTGATTGCGTGTCTTCAGAGCTGAGCTTAGTTGGGTTCAAGAACACACCTGTTCCTTCGATCTCTGAAGATTTGAATTCGATTGCTGGATGGATCGATGTGCCTGGGTGTGCGAGACACCAATCTAAGAAGGTGGTTCTTTCTTGCGGAGATAAGGGCATGTTGTAGTGGCTTTATATGACTTAGCTGTTACTCAATCAAACCGACTGCACTACTACGGGGTTCATTAACTACAGCTAGTGTATGTGTAGAGAGATCTTACTAAGTTTTATGCGTATTTTCTTGTCCGTGTGCAATCTAGCAGATCACTAAAATTCAGGTGAGCACGTGATTAGCCATGAGGGCAACCTCCCAGCGGCTAATCTACATTATATTAAATCGGAGAACCAATAATCAGAAGTCATTAATTCGTCACAATAATGGACTTGGACATGGCCAAGTTGGATCCTGATGCTGCTATAGAGTAGTGGAAGAAAGAGAAGAAAAAGAAGAAAGAGAGGTGGAGGAGGAGGAGGAGGCGGTGATGGGAGGATGTATGAGTGGGTCGATGGTTGGCTAATCAGAAGTTACCAGTTTGGGACAAAGAAACAGAAACTGGTTACTGTATAGAAACAAAGAAATGATAAAAACAAAAAGGAAACAGGATCAAAACTCAAGCATGACCCCAATAATCTCTCTCCTATGTTCCCCAAACTTGTTAACTTATGTGCCATTTTGCATCGTGTGTCCCAATGATCGTTTTAAAAATTCAGCTTCCAAACCAACTCAAATGCAAGGCCTTAGTCTCATCACTCAGATACGTCTCAGGGGAAGACAGAATGAAAGACATCGCTAAGGCAAACAATGGGTCCTTTCACAGACTGTTGATGACTGCTCTACTTTAATGCCTTGTTCTATTATCTCCAATGACAATTTACAAAGTCACTAACATTACTTTGGACCGGTGGGGCCTACTTCTATGAGCGGACATGATATGTTTGAAAAGTGTACTGATCTTTGAGGTGAAATCTAGTGTATATACTTATAGAAACGTTAATAATTGTTCATCGGAATTCCGACTTCTTGAAGGATTACCCTCTTCAAAACCACGTGATCTGAACTGCCCAGAATTCGGAATTTTACTACAGCTTTTTTTTTAAAACGGGCGGGGCTGCTAAAAGATCAACAACCAACAAACACTGTAATGTATGTGTGCCAACTAAAAGGAAACAATGTTTGCCCTTTCTCAAAGATCTGTTAAATCAATTGGTAAATTCCAACCATATCAATTCAATAGATTATTCTCATCCACTTTAAGAACAATGTCTGACGTTAAAATTGAAAGAATCACTCCAGGTAAGTGAAATAATTGCTATATCTGCGTGTCGGTGGCAAATACTCTTAAATTCAACGGAACCGTTGATTACTAACTCCAATTGACTCAGGTGATGGTGTTAACTTCCCAAAGGCTGGTGACTTAGTCACCATCCACTACACTGGTACTTTAGAAAACGGTAAGAAGTTTGACTCTTCCCGTGACAGAGGTTCCCCATTCCAAACTAACATTGGTGTTGGTCAAGTCATCAAGGGTTGGGATGAAGCCATTCCAAAGTTATCCATTGGTGAAAAGGCTGTCTTAACCATCCCAGGCGCTAAGGCTTACGGTGACAGAGGTTTCCCAGGTTTGATTCCACCAAATGCTACTTTGATCTTCGATGTCGAATTATTGAAGATCAACTAAGTTTCATGAATGATCGTTACTAAAAGTAGAGATTTTTCCTTTATAGTTTTGTTTCCTGCTTTACCTGATTAATTTATGCCTGATTTATTACGATTTCCATACGGTCTATACATAGGCCACGCTACTTTCTTCTGATGGCTCTACGTCTCTGAAGTTGAGGCGAAGGTGTAGGGGCTTCTTCAACAGTGCCCCTTGATCTGGTTTTAACGGTAGGTGTAACGGCTTCCTCTTCAGCGGCTTTTCTGGATGCTCTACCTCTTCTAGGTGTAATTGTTTCGCTGGTGACAGCTGTAGCCTTTGTAGATCTTCCAGCTCTGGTGGCACGTTTCACAGTAGAAGTTCTTGGTTGGCGAGCCCTTGTGCGTGGTGCTGTATCATCTTCACCTTCTGTTTCCTCTCCTTCTTCTTCGCCTTCCTCCTCCTCCTCCTCTTCATTCTCAGAGTTTGGGGCATCTTCAGCATCATCTGCTTCTTCTTGTGAATCTTCGATCACTGAAGCAGAATCAGCTTCAGGACTTGTCTTATTATCAGATTCCACATTGGCTTGCTCTTCTTGTTCGGCTCTTCTTCTAGATCTACCTCTTTTTCTACTAGTGACACTGCTCTCTTCACTATCTTCTGATTTAGCCGTCTCTTTATCATGCTTAGTTTTATCTTGATTTACCTCTGTGTCTTGTTCCTTATCTTCACTTTCCTTCACCTCTATCTCTTCTATTTCTTCCGAATGTCTGGTCTTTCTCTTTGAGGTTGGAGTCACAGGAACATCCAAGGAGACAGCAGATTGTGATTGAGAGACCTTACGTTTCTTAGCTGGGGTTTCCATAGAAGAAGCACTTGATATAGCACTGGAGACAGCGCTCGATTTACGACGTGTTGATTTCCTGAGATGGAAGCTTGGGTGATCAGATATGTTTTCATCTTCGTCTGTCTGTGTGGTTGCTGCATTATCCGGGGTTTGCTCTGTGGATTCCGGTGTTGGTTCTGGAGTTGGTGTCTTCTTTGTTGATTTGGTTGTGTTTGCTTCTGACTGTGGTTCGGTGTCTTGTGTTTGATTGATGTGCGATCTTAGACTTTGAGATCTGGTGGTTGGTTTATGGATTTCAGGTTCAGCTTCAGGTTCTGTGGTTGGTTCCTCTGTGTTCTCCTCTGTCACTTCATCTGCTGTAGCCTTGACTGGTAGCTTGAATTCAGGTTCGTTCTCTGGCGAGGGTTTAGCCTTGCTCTGGAGACGAGCTGAAGACCTCGTGGATCTGACTGGTTCTTCGTCTGGGCTTTCTTCGACTTCCTCCAAGTCTTCATCTTCGTGTTCTGCAGCACTTTCTGGTGTGTCCTTAATAACCACAAGTTCAATTTTATTCTCTTGTTGTTCTTTCTCTGTCTTGGATACAAGTTTCTCCTCTGATTTGGCGTCGGTCTTCTCTTCTATTATTTCTTCCTCTTCTTCAGCCTTATCATCTTCAGACTTAACTTCAAAAACCTCAGAGTCAGTCATATCTTCGTCCACAACGTCGTCCTTAACAGAAGTCGAAGTCTCAGCAGCCGTAGAACTCTCACTTTCAGTGGAATGATCTTGAGGATTCTCAGAAACAGCCTTCTTCACCATCAATTCGCCATAAGTATGATAAGGCAGTTCAAAGTCGCTCTTCTTGCCCTCAACCTCCTGAGAAGATGAGTCCTGCGGGTCTTCTAATTCGTCAATGGCGTCTAGGTCATACAAAAGACTGAGCTTGTCTATTATATCTGTGGAAGTCAAACGATCTTTCACTTCAGTTATTCCTTCATTGAGCGCTTCCAGAATCGCCATAAGATGGAAATGTTTGTTGACACCGGCAGGTTTGTGGTTGATCACTGCCGAGAGGAGCTTGATCTCTTCTTTGACTGTCCAATTTCTCATTGTGGGGGGATGCTGTGCTTTGAAGTAAGCCACTAAGAAGACTAATATCGATGAGTTTGTTGTTGTTTGAAGCTTGAACTCATATATTATTCAAATATGTTAGCGCAATGCGGGATCTGAATTCAGCACTGCCATTTCACCCGGCAAAACAACTTTCAGCCACGAAATGTTCGGATGTTTCCCATAATTTTCCACAATTTCGTCGGCGCATCCGCAAAAAATTTCAAAATATCGATAGGCCAATTAAAGCGTTAAATCTCAGATCAACAAATGGTGGTTGTTTCAAACTCCAAGTTCAGTTTTATCAGACACATCAGACCATGCCTAGAAAAGCCCAACTTCTTAACTCCCTTTCAAGAGGTAGAGTGCGTGCCTCCTGGAACAAATACAATCTTTACAATCTTTACAAGAAGAGTCGTGTTAATTTCACTGGTCAAAACTTATATCAACAGAAATGGACTGCTAAGCAAGAAACAAGAGCCTACCACGGTGAACATTTGACTGAATCTCGTTTCCAATCTGATTTCTCATCCAAGTTGGAGTCTGTTGCCCATTTGGACGCTTCATTGAGAGGTGAAAACAACGTCACTACCCCATTACCTTTACAAACTTACGCCGTTTTAGAGAAACGTTTGGATTTTGCCTTGTTCAGAGCAATGTTTGCCTCCTCTATCAGACAAGCTAGACAATTCATCTTACAAGGTGCCGTCACTGTCAACGGGATCAACATCAAGCAACCGGGTTTCACATTACAAGCTGGTGACATCTTCCATGTTGCCCCAGAAAAGGTTTTGAGTGCCTTGGGTTCTGCTAAGCCATCTGTCAAGGAAGCCGTCAAGGTTGACTCTACACAGATTGCCAAGTGGAACAAGTTCGTCAAGAACGCCATTAAAAACCCACAGGCTGTTTGGGAAGCAAAGCAATCCTCCAAATCCGGTGAAGGTTCCATCTCTCAGGAAGATAAGATCAAGGCCTACAACAAGGGTTTACAAGCAAAGATGTTGGCTGAACAAAAAGCCTTCACTAGACAAGAAGCCCTCAAGCAAACCATCCAATTAGGTTCTTCCGTTGAGATCCCAACTTTAGAAACTTTCCAAGCCAAGTTCACTCCAGAATGTGCTGAAATTTCCTACAAATTATTCCAAAAATTATCAATCTTACCAGAATTCGCCACTTTACAAACATTGAAAGCTGAAGACTTATCCAAAGTGTTAACAAAGGACGCCTCTCTCTCAGGAGCCCAACAAAAGCAATACAGTGAATTAAAGCAGCTTGCCTCCTCATTGACAAACACCCATCAACAAGCTCTTAAGACTCAAGCGGACTCCAACATGCTTGATTCCAGCGCTAAGACAATCCCATACGATCCAAAATGGACCAACACTTTATCCTTCCACGACAAATTGGACAAGGCTGCTGTTCTTGAAGATGAGAAGTCTGCCAAAGTGGACTTACCATGGCAAAAGGGCCTCTATGGCCGTGCTGACCCAACCAAGACTTACTTCACTCCATGGAAGGTGAGACCATTCATTGCTCCTTTCGCTATCTTGCCGGCTCACATTGAAATTTCCTTTGAGACTTGTCATGCCGTGTATATGAGAGACCCAGTCGCTCTACCGGGTAAGTCTGAAGTCATTTCTCCTTTCGGGTTGGATGTCCAGGAGAGAGCTTACATGTGGTACACTAGAAGAGTCAAGAATGGTAAATAAAAAAAATAGTTTAATGTCCCAATGTATATAGTTCAGAAATAGATCAAATTATTTTAAAATATAGTTATTTCAAGTTGACATTACTCAAACCGTGCTCCTTGAGATACCCAACACCACACTCATCATACTCCTTCCTTGTAACATAACCATCTTTGCTCTGAGAGCTGTTGGCCCATTTGCTCATACCTCTCCAAGAATCCAGCATCTTATCTTGCGCAGCACGCACATTAATCTCAGTACCAAACGGAAGAATAGACTGTAGCTCTTTACGGATACGGTCTTCATAGTTCTCAAAAGAAGTGAACCCACCTGTGGTGAAAATATCTTTAACCACAGTGTCTCTTTGAGTGGCAGTGAGAGAGTTATTCAAGAGATTCTCCAAGAGTTCAGGAATACCAGCGGAATCAATACCAGCGATCGAAGGTTGGAACACCACTTCAGGGACTCTGATTCTCTCCACGTTTAAATGCAGCTGATGTTGTTGATGCTCATCCTCAGAATCAAAAGGTCTAGGCCCACGAAGAAATAAATGTAACGTTGACTTTCTCCAATCATAACTGGCCTCATAAGTATCTTCTTCTGTGAAATGAGGATCGTGTTCTAATAACTCCTTCTCCAATTTAACCAACTCGGCTTCTTCCTCCTCCAAAGCCTCTTCGTCATCCAAAGAGGCAATGTCTTTATAAATGGCCCAATCGTCATCATTTGCACCAAAAGTATCGTTGGGATCGTTATCAATCGTAGCTTGACGCTTTCTCTTAGCAGCACCACTGGAGGAATCTTCAGCAGCTAAAGAAGCAATGGACTTCATACGTAATTGAGCAGCATGGGACTTCCTGTCGTTCAACTGTTCACGTAATTTGGCTCTCTCTTTCCTCTTATTGAGAATATCTTTCAATTTGGAACGGCGATCATGGATCCATCCTTGCATGTCGGTTTTCCTCCATTCGATGTCTTTGCGTTCTTCCTCTGCTATACGATCAGCTTCAGCCTGTTTCTCAGCCTTGGCACGTTGACGGGCTTCGTAATTGGCCTTCATGAGCTTTTGCTTACGCTTCTCTTTGATGTCTTCTTCTGAGAGTTGGTCGTCTGGGATGTCAATCAATGGGAAAGTTGGCACCTCTGCTGTTTGTGTGTCTTCTGCCTCACCGATATCTTGTTTTCTGGCTCTTTTCAAGGATGCTTCTAGAGAGGCAAGGTACTTGTTAAAGTCAGCTTCGTCATCAAAGTTTTCCTCCTTGAGCAATTGCTGTTGGGCTTTCTTTGAAATAGTTGGCAATCTCTCCTTGATCTTACCAAAATATTCGAATTCCTGCTCTTTTTGAACTAGCTTCTCAAGACGTTTCTGTTGAGCTTGTTCTTGTAATCTTCTACCAGACTCTTTACGTTTCTCAGCTTGACGTGCTAGCTCTTCTTCGGACTTCTGCGTTTTCTCAACTTCTGTGAATGGAGCTTCAACGGTGATATCAAACGTCTCCAAATAGTTCAGGTCCAAAGCTTTCGCCAATTCGGTTTCATAATCCTTGGACACATAGCAGAAGTCCTTGATAAGGTTTTCTGATTGGTAAGGGTTCACTTTTGTTGGGAAATACGGATACTTCAAAGCCAACGCTGACCCCATATAATCCCTGGCTTGTTTTCCACCCCAATTGATTCTTTTGGCTTCTGTTAGGACACTTTTACCGTTTAAAACGGGGATAATATGTGTGGATTCAAACCCAGATCCAATGACGACACCGTGCGTACCGCCATTCTGGTAATAAGAGAACAAATCATCAATACCAAAAGCAACCTTCTCAACACCGTAAGTCTCAAAGAGAAGCTCAGAGTATCCCTTTCTCTGTAACAAACTAGCGCCGGCCTTCTCACTCATAACGATAGGGTTTTCTATCCTTCCCGAACTAGCGACACCAAGATGTTTGAAAGTGTAGTCCATAATCTGCTCCACGTATTCCCAGTTGGCGATGTATGGTCCATCAAAGGGACTTTTAGCTTGAGTTCTTATCGAGGAGTCTAAATGGACGTCATTCCCAATAAACGTGAAAGTCTTTGAAATCTTACGGTCTCTCCATTTCGTGAGAATGGTAGGGAACACTAATGATGGTTTTGAGAATGGACCGTCAGCGTATCCTGCTCGGGTCTGAGAAGTACCGAAGTCAATAGCTATCGGGGTCTTGCCATTGTATGTGGATTCAGAGAGGAAAGGTTCGTATGAGGTTGAGTTTGGTGCTCCTCTTAAATCAAAGATCTTGCGTGGTGGCAAAGGGTCTGATCTCCCAGTCGGTGTCTGTGACATTGGTGATTCTGACAGAGGTTTTGACTTGAAGAATTATATCTCCTTTGAAGGTGCTCTTGATGATAAGTGCCAAATAATTAACTGATCAGTGCTGGCAGTGGGTGCACCCTTCGCCATTTGGCTGAAGTGCTTTGTTTGGAAATTGGCACGCGGATCTGAAGAATTCTGTCATTTCTCCGCGGCAAACTCGTGGTGGCGCGTGTCTGCCTCCGCCCTGCGCTGTCTCCGCCAAATTCCAGTTGGACATCTAACGTTAATTTAACCAAATACAACTAGACATCAACAAAAGTAGTCTGATCTTTCTGATTCAATAAAGATCCAATCAATTGAGTTTTGCTCTTCCACCCTAACACAATGGCTCATCCACAAAGAGATTCCTTTGACGCATTATTCGAACGGTAAGTCCCACAGATAGCCGCTTTAATAACCAGATCGTGTTTACTAACGACGAACAACTGTCATTTTAGTCTTGAGAAGGCTACCACAGCTTTAGAACAAATCGTCACCAGTAACAGTTCTGAGGCTAAAGCTGCTACCGGCGCTGAAGGAACTGCTCCAGAAGTCTCAGCAACCAATGCCAGTGCTGTTGCTGCCACTGCTGCCGCTGTAGCTGCCCCAACAGGTGCTGTCAATGTTGATAAGTCCTTATCTGTCACTTCAGCTTCTCAACCAGAGGGTCAAACTCCAGCCGTACAAGCCTTTGATGAGTTCTTGGAGTTGTACATCCAACCATTTGTCTCTGTTTCCAAGGAAATCTCGCCATTATTAGGCGAACAAGCTCAGCATTTCGCCACTGCCTTTTCCACTCAACGTCAATTCATTGTTGCTGCTGGTATTTCTTCCAAGCCAGATATGACCAGTGCCTCATTTGCCTCCCTTTTGGCCCCATTGCAGGAATCCATCCTAAAAGTCTCTGATTTGAAGGACGCCAACCGTCGTTCTGAATTGTTTGATAACTTGAACTCGATCTCTGAAGGGACAGGTGTTCTCTCTTGGATCTTAACTCCTACGCCTCAATCCTATGTCACCGATATTAAGGACTCCGCCACCTTCTGGACCAACAAAGTCTTGAAACAGTTCAAAGAGAAGGATGAAAGACAAGTTGACTGGGTCAAATTGTTCTTGAATATCTTTGATGGCTTGAAATTATACGCTAAACAATGGCACACCACAGGGTTGACTTTTGCTGTTGCTGATAAGATCCAAGGCAGTTTTGAAGAGAACTTGAAGAAAATTAACGAGGAACCAAAGAGCACATCTGCTGGCTCTTCTATCTCTGCTCCAGCTCCAGCTGCTGGTGGTCCACCTCCTCCGCCTCCACCACCTCCACCAGCCAACTTATTCGATGATATCACACCAGCCTCTACCGCCTCCGCTGCCCCATCTGGTGGTTTGAATGCTGTGTTTTCAGAATTAAACCAAGGTGAAAACATCACTAAGGGGTTAAAGAAAGTTGACAAGTCTCAAATGACACATAAGAACCCTTCATTACGTGCTTCATCTGCAGTTCCAGGTAAGAAATCTCCACCTCCAAAACCAGTCAAACCTGCCCATTTAAGCAAATCACCAGCTACTTCCCCAGCTCCATCTATTATCACTAAACCTGAACCGATTGTCGAGTTACGCGATTCGAAATGGTTCATTAAGAACGTTGAAGATAAACATGACGTTGTCATTGATGTCGAACTATCTCAATCGATCTTCATCGCTGATTGTAAGAACGCCACCATCCAAGTGAAGGGTAAAGCCAACGCTATCTCCATCTCCAGCACTTTCAAGTTGGCGCTTGTTGTTGAGTCGTTGGTCTCTGGTGTTGATATTGTTAACTCTAAGAAGTTCGGTATCCAAGTGTTACAATCCATCCCAATGTTATCTTGTGACCGTTGTGATGAGGGGCAAGTTTACCTCAGCGAGGAATCCTTGACTACTGAGGTTTACACTTCCTCCACCACGGCTTTGAATGTTAACCTTCCTCAAACCGATGGTGACTTCAAGGAATGTGGTGTTCCTGAACAATTGAAACATACTTTTGTCGGTGGTGTTTTGAAGAGTGAGATTGTTGAACATGCTGGTTGATGTACTGGGCAAGAGCTTTTGCTATTTTTGAGATATTTATGTGAATTATAAATTATATACACGAGTGTACTTTTAAGTGGACCTTACTACGTCTATAGTATAAATATTGTAGTGATGAATGTATATAAACTATGATGTATTGCATAACAAGAAAACTGTTGAGTAAGGAAACAAGATGAAGTGAAATAAAAATAAAAAATATATATAAACTTAGCGACAGGAACCAGGCTCTCACAGTTACAACCCAGCAGCAGATTGGTCATCTCTCAAGTTCTTCAAGTTTGGTAAAAGCTTGTCTAACAACTCAGAAGCAGCCTTATGGTAAGCCAATTGAGCAGTGATGAATTCAACCAATTGGTCCAAGACATTACTGGAATCGATGACTTGTTTCATGACAGAGACGGCATGTTCGATAGCAGCGGTGAATTCGTCTTCTAAAGTTTCCAATTGCACTCTCAAACTGGCTTCCTTTTCAGGTCTGGCGGTTTTGAATGAAGCTCTAGCAGCGTCATAACTTAATCTTTTGTTGTCAACGACTTTTCTGGCCTTATCGGCGCGGTTCAAGTTTTCCTTCAATTGTCTCTTGAACTGCAAGTTGACATGTTCTTGGATGAGCTTGTCTTGTTGCAATCTGGCTTCCCCTAGTTGTAATTCAGCTTGACCGATAGAGGTTAACCCTTGAGAGATCAAATCAAAGGAATCATCAGTGGAACTTTGTTGGATCTTTAAAGCTGATAAGTTGGCAGCGGTGGAGATCGTGTGGTTCAAAGTCTTTGGTTGGCCCTTTGGATTAGCGGCGATTAAAGCAACTTGAGCTTCTTTAGTGGATCTGGCATGGGCCAATTTGCCAACCTTAAGAGATAAGTTCTTGGACACTTCGTTGAGGGTCTCCTTGACATTTAAAGGATTATCGTATGATTCTTGGTCGTATGTGGCGGTGACGGAGAGTAAGTTGGAGTAGACGAGCTTCAAAGTGTCAATCTTGCTTTCCAAATCGGTGTATTCTTGTGGCAACTCAGAGATATCTTCGAGGTTACCGAACTTCTCTTGTAAAGATCTTGCGGTTCTTTGAGCCAATGGAGTGAATTCCTGGGAGAGCTTTTGAGCTTCCTGGATACCTTGGTTTAACCCAGTTTGTAATTGCTTGGAGAAGTTTTCAAAGAAGGACATTTCGACGTTGAATATTGGATGATTGGAGTGATATTTGACTGCCTTTATTGTTTATGATATAGCTGTTCTTTCTTGAATTAATGCAGCTGTTCGTACTGTGCAGCGGTGTAAATTGGGCGAAGCTTCGTGATAAATTCGGAGATTTTTTGGACTTATGTCAGCAAAATCAGCTCATCGGTCATGTGATCACGCCGGTCCCTCCGCCGCCGCCACTTCTTTTCAACACTAGTACTGTTCTAAGGTATTCTTCTTCTTTGTCTAGAGTTGATTTCGCTGAACATGGTCACCTTAAATACCAGCACAATTGTCTCTTTTATGACTCTAATTTCCAGCGTAATTAACGTATTCGAATGACCAGTTAAAGCTTCAGCACTTATCTCGCACAGCTTGAGCTACTTTTGCTGGCATGCGGTTTCATGGCAGGTGGAAATCTCCAGAAAAATGACAGATGTCTATATAAACAGGCGAGATGCCCATCAAGTGATGAGTTTATCCAGAACTGTGTGATCTAGTTTACTGTTGTTATCATCATCACTTACTCACTTAATATATCTATTATCAAGAATGGCCTCCTGTCAATGCACTTCTCAATCTACATGCTCTTGTCCAAAGGACAACTGTACATGTCAATCATGCCAACAAAAATCCTGCCAATGCACATCCAAATCAACTTGTGATTGCCCTGAAGGTAAATGTACATGTTCCAACTGTGAAACAACCAGCACAAATCAATGCCAATGTTCATCAGAAAAGGATTGTCAATGTCCAGCTGGTACTTGTACCTGTGCCACATGTGCCAAACCTGCTACTGAATGTCAATGTGAATCAGGCGCTGAATGTATCTGTTCCGGTGATGCTTGTGCTTGTCAAAACTGTGCTGCTAAGGCTGCTAAGAAAGCTGCTAGCTCCTCCTCTTGTTGTCAAACTAAGACTGAATCCTCTTGTTGTCAATCAAAGCCTGAATCCTCTTGTTGCTCCGCGGCTAAAGTGACAAAGAAATGTCCATGTCAAGGCAACTGTACTTGTGAATGTGCTGTTAAGGGCACTGATTGCAAGTGTGAATCTAACAAGGCCTGTGACTGCAATTAAGCAATTCTTAGGCTTGATAGTTAGCCTGGTTGTTGGTTTATTTGTATATATCATAATTTAACAATCCGCATGTTGTACTCTAACACCTTATTCAACACTAATTTTGTTGACTCCTTCTTCATAGTCTTATAGAGCACTGTCCACTCATCACCACTGATATGTGACTAGTGTATATTTGTAGTCCTTTCCCAACTAGCAATCTGTCTTTGCCTTGTTACAATAAATTCAACTTACCAAATAACGTGAGATTTCTGTGCGCGCCGCCGAATAAAAACTGACTGAACATATTTAATATTTGTTAGCAGAACGACGTCCATCAAGTCAAACAAACAAGCAAAGGCAAAGGCAAATACTTGTTAAGAAGTAAAAGTTCCCCAATGTCAGCTAAGGATCTCTTGAAAGCCGCAAGGAGCGCATTGGCTAGTGGTAATGCCGAATATGGTCTTCAATTATCTCAAGATTGTTTAAAGATTGATCCAAAGAATTACTTTGGTTATGTGTTTTCTGGGAAATCATACCACATGTTGAACAACTTACCAGACGCCGTCAATGCTTACAACCAGGCCATCTCTTTAGATCGTACCAATATGACAGCATGGACTGGGTTGATGCTTGTTTTGAAGAACGCCTCTGACTATAAGTCTTTCTTTTACTACGTTACAGAGTTAATTGAGTTGTTATTGCAGCTACAGCAACCACTAGCTGATATTTTGAACGATATCAGAGCTTACCTTGACAAGAACAACTCTGCTGAAGTGCTAGAGGAGTACTACAGGGTTCTTCTTCCTTTCAACAAGTTAGGTCTGCTTATTCCTGGGTTATTGGCGACCCCAGAGAAAGTCATCACTGAGTATTTGTCCATAATTCTGAAAAGAGAAACAACTGAAGTTCACAAGCTCGTCACACGTGAACGTATGAAATCAAGAAATCAAAACCAAGGGGATGCCATTGCGTGGGGGTTTTACAAAGATTCACAGGTTCCGAAGCTTTACGAAGAATTGATCAATGTTGTTAACGACGATAAATCCAGAAGATCAATTGAGGAGAAATACGTGCAATATCGTGTCCAAGTTTTGAAATCTGCTCCTTCTAACTTGAAGATGGGTTTCTTTGAGTCGCTCAGAGAGTACGTTGAAGGTTTGGTTTACATTGGCCACACATCCTACTATGTTTGGACTTTGTATTTCGATTACATGGATTTCGATGACATTTTCAACATTCATCCAGAGACCATCAAGTCGTTCTTGAAACTGTTTGAAGGTGAGCCGTTGGCCCAGGTGCTTCACGCTTTCTGTTCCACGGACTTTTCTCCGTACAAAATTGAAGAAGAAGAAGATGAAGACAAGAACAAGGACAAGAACCAAGAAGACAAATCTTCAGACGCAGAAAACGATTCCGAACTACAAGACCTTCAAGGCTTAACTGATGAAGCCGTCCAGCTCACACCTGAGGAACTTTTGGTCTTGATGATGCAAGGCTTCGAATCTTGTAAGACCTCCTTATTCGCCCATCGTGTGATCTTATCATACTACATTTATCTCAAGAAGTACTCTGATTCCTTACCAGTCTGTGAAAGCAGTGTCAGATTGCTTGCTTCTTCTTACAACTCCACAGGTTTCAGATTCCCACACTCAAGAAGAGACATTCTTGTCGATTACGGTGTCGTGTTAACGTATCATGAAGCTCCAAAGAACTTCCAACGTGCTCTTGAGATCTACGACACAACCCTCGCTGAGTTCCCAAACAATGTCAAGTCCAACGTCGGTAAAGGTTTGATCCTCGCGGAGAGGGGTGACTTCGTTGAGGCGGAGAAACTTCTAAGTGACGTTGTGGCTCAATTCCCAGACGATTCAGAAGCTGTGAAGGAGTTGTCCTGGGTTTACATTCAATTGGGTAAATGTGAAAAGGGCAGAGAGGGTCTTCTGAAGGTTCTCGCCAACGTCAAAGGTACCACCCTTTATCACATGGAACTAAAGGCCCAAGTCAACTGGCAGATCTCCCAATCGTACATGAAACAACAAGAACCTGAAGTCTCCAAAGCTTACGAACATCTCGTTGACTCATTACGTTCCTCCAACAGGTTTGCTCCTTCTTTTGCATCATTGGGTGAGATTTATTTGAACAACTATAACGACGCCAAGAGAGCCAGCAAATGTTTCCTCAAGGCTTTTGAATTGGACTCCAGTGAAGTCAAATCAGCTTGGTATTTAGTCTCAGAATTGACCAATAGCGGTGAATGGGAGAAAGCGGATTCCTTTTGTAACCGTGTGATCACCTCTGAAAACGCCAAACGTCGTTTAGGTAACGAATCATGGCCTTACAGAGTGCTAGGTGCCGCTGCCTTGGAGAGACAAGATGACTCCGATGCGGTTAAATGGTACCAAAATGCCATCAGACTGGATCCTTCTGATGTTGAATCTTGGATCGGGTTAGGTGAGGCTTATGTCGGTTGTGGGAGGCTAGAAGCTGCTTCGAAGGTTTATAAGAAAGCCTTGGAGATCGAGCCTGATCATTGGACTGCTCAGTATTTGTTGGGTGCTGTGCTATCGAAATTGACTGAGTTTGATGAGTCTGTCACTATTCTTGAAAATGTCTTGGCTGAACATCCTGAAGAAGAATCTGTGATCTCTGCCTTGTACGAGGCCTTGTTGGATTATGCCAATTCTTGTGTCTCTAAGGGGTTCTACGGAAAGGGTATCAACCTCGCTGTTAAGACTGTCGACTTCTTGAAGAAGGGTAACGTTGAATCTTTGAACTTGTGGAAGACTTTGAGTGATTTGATTTACATTTTCTTGAAGATCCAATCCAAATTCGAGGAGTTCCCTGCTGTTGAAATTATTGAATTGTTGAACAAATCCAAAGTTGACATCGACATCGCATCTCTTTCGTCATTAATTGAATCCGACAACATTCTTGAACTCGCCGTGAGATTGCTCATCTATTCAAACGAAGCAGTCATTGCCCTAGACCCAAAGTCAAGACCTCTCAGATCTTCTTCCTTCTTCAACTTAGGTCTGGCTGAATTATTTTCCTACTTGAAGTCGAAAAACACCCAATACAGAGACAACGCCATCACACATCTCAAAGAGTCCATTAAGCTTCAAAACAACTACGCACAACCATGGATTGCTCTTGGTATCGCCTCCGTGACCGTGAACTCCAAAGTCGCTCAACATTGTTTCATCAAGGCTTCCTCCATTGATCCAAGAGACATCAGCATTTGGTCCAACATGGCTTTGCTTTACTTGAGATGTGACGATAGTGTTCTAGCCACAGAAGCGTACATGAGAGGTCAATCCTTGGCTCCAAGTGAATCTATCTCCTGGTTAGGCCATGCTTTGTCCCTGGAAGCTCAGGGCGATTTCGAGACAGCTTCAAATCTGTACACTCATGCTTTCATCTTATCTAACGGTGGTTCTCCAAGCACGCAATTGGCATACGCTATGAACATATGTCTTAAGAGAATCGGTAAGGGCGATGATGTGAGAAACATGGATGCCGTTCAAGAGTTGACCACTGCTACCGCTGGTATGTTGCAGTACTTGAAACATTACCCTTCGGACTCTGTTGGGTTAAGCATCACCGCTTTGATCTTGGAAAGATTGAGTGATTACAAGCTGGGTAAGGAGATCTCTGAAAAGCTATTGCAGTGCTTGGAGAAGGCCTTCGAAAAAACCGAAGATGAAGTTTATTTGAATAAGTTCGCTGCTGTTAAGTCGCAAGTCGCCAGATTTGAATTGGGTCTAGGTAACTACCAAGAAGCTGTCGATGCTGCACATGAATCCTTGGAGTTGGGTGCAGATGACAAGACCACGATCTCTTCTAGAACTGTCTTGGGTCTCGCTTACTTCTTCACTCAGAACTTCGATGAAGCATTGAACGAATTCAAACAAATTTTGACCATCTCTGAAGAGTCCAAGAGGCTAGTCGTGTTAATTGCCCAGGTGTTATACGTCTATGACACAGAAGAAACCAAACAAGCTGCTCTCGATCAGTTGTTCAACAATATCGAAACTCACGGCTCTTCATTGTTAGTTACGCTTGTCATTGGTGCCATTTCTGTGATTGAAAAATTGCCAGATTATATGGAGGTCATTGCTAGTGAATTGGAGGCTTTGAAGTTATCCGAATTGATCGATGATAGATTCAGAAGTGTTCCTTTATTACTCTCTGAAATCAAATCAAGAATTCAACAAGCTGATCAAACCAACGAACACTGGCAAAAGTCCGCTTTCTTCTTCCCTGGTGATGTTCAGGTCTGGAATAAACTTGACGATGCCATCACGCTACAGATATCGAAAACTGGTAAGGGTATTGCTGTTGCTGATTTGAGTGATAGTTATGCCAGATCTGGTTCACTGGAAGATGCTCAAAGATCTGTCTTCTTGACTCCTTGGAATATTCAATCCTTAGATGCTTTGGCTGGTTGTTTCTAAGTTGCTGGTTAATAGTTATACGTATCCTTTTACGAATTAGAATAGATATTTTGAAACAACTACTTCATTTATTGTAGAGAGCTATAATAATAGATAATGGTATCCTTGAAGCACCCACGCACAACAAACAACGAACGAAATATGGAAAATACCGCGCACGTGATTTTCCGCGCTTGACCGACAGCTGTCGACTTCCGAAAACCTAGCCACCTCGGACACGAACTCTTTAAGGAGTAATAATTAATACCCATTTCCCCCTTAAACCTTTGAAAAAATTGAAAGAAAGGAAAAGAAAAGGATAGGAAAAGGATTGGAAACAGCGAGGTTCGAACTCGCGACTCATTGAGATGAGACCAGAACCTGATTCTGGCGTCTTAACCACTCGACCATGTTCCCCTAGCGGAATTGGGATCCCGCCATAGTTAAGATTTTTTTTCATATAGCAGTGGTTCATACAATTGATGTTACACTCCTTGAAAATCTCAAGCTTTGACGATTGGGCCAACTCCACATTTTCTTGGTTTTGCGGAATTTACACTTCATTATCTTCTGATGGAGTTGTGACAGCGTTTAGTACCCAGAATATGTAAATCTTTGGATGATGATCATGCCTGATGCTCAGATAAAGGATAGGACCACTTGATTTACACTCCTTGATTTCTCTCTTGATATGTCATTGATGAGTCCAATACTCATCTGCTATGTTAAAGCTATGACTCTGATGTTCCTCAATACTAGAAGCTGAACAATATCAACTACCTAATTACCACTCCATAGTGCAGTCAATCACATTTATGAAAGTGCATTTTGGCCCCTTGAGTCTCCATATAGTTAATGTACATATATTACTTCTCAGGAACTTAGTACACAGCTCCTTGAGATTGTATCTACTCCATATTACTTAATACGTGTATATCACCTATGTTCTTTCTGTGCTTATAAGACAATTGTTATTAAATTACTCTATGAAATATCCACATTCAATCCTTCTCATTTCCATTCTCTTTACTCTTCTCATTAATCTTCCTACTAACAACCCTCTTCAAAACCATAGGCATATCATCCTCCTTTTCATCACTCTCAGTCTCTAGACCATCCATCCCTAAATCACGAGACTTGACACTTGCCAGATCCCCTATATCGCAACTGTTTCTACCAAGAGCACCAGAGAATGATCCGACAGAGTACAGTCTCTTTCTGAATCCACGGGAAAACGATCTAGACGTCGATGTGGTCTTAATGGACTGAGTATCATCGTTATCTGTCGATGGTGAATCCTTGAAGAAAGCTGTTGGGTTTTGATCTTGGGTTTGATCTTCTCCGTCTTCATCGTCCTCGTCATCGGTGTCAGTACCGACTGTAGCAGCTGCGTTCTGCAAGGTATTGGCTTGAGTGGTTGAGTCCATAGCTAACAGGTCATCAATCATACCGATTTCTTCAGCTTCTTCTTGGATCAACTGTTCAGATAACGGCACCGCTTGACTTAGGCCTCTTTCCATGTTGATCTTGGCTTTGTTCAAATTGTTGAATTTCAGGTCTGTATCCTTGGCGTAATCGTCATAAATGGATCTTGAAAGGAACCCATATTTGAAATGATAGACACCGACTAACAGCTTGGACAGTTCCATCAATTCTTCAATGTACTGAATGATCTCTTCCAAAGAGGCAGTGGTAGCGTTCCATGAGAGATATTGGGTCTTCAACAGATGTGATTGATGCTTCATACGTGACCTGTCATGGAAATTGATGTTTAATTCTGAGTCTGATTCTGAGTCTGAGAAATCCGATGAGTTTGAAGAGTTGGACGATCTACCACGTTTCATGGCTTTGGTGGTTCGAATCTTGGCACTTAGAATTTCTCTGATCTTCTCAATCAGTCTCTCCTGGGCGATCTTAGGGGACGGCAAGTACTGTGGCAATGGATCCTTCGTTATCAGAGCCAATTCGACGGCTTTGAAACAACTGTTCATCGATGCGGTCACTTGTCTTCTGTATGGATGGACCTCTTTGTTGTACTTCTCGATGATTGCTGAACCATATGTACGTCTTAACAGAATGATATTGTCCAGACGATCCAAGATTTCTCTCAGGATGAAAATTATCTCACCAAATATCTTCGAACCTTCCTTAAACGAGCCTTTCAATCTTGGCTCTCTCATGGCTTCGTGTCTGAATGCATCCGCTTTGATCAACGAGGCTCGGGTGGCGTCACTTAACTGTTTGAACTTGTCGAATCTTCTCTCAGTCATAACCAAACCAGTGGCTTCCAATCTCTTGTCTTCTTCCTCTTCGACCTCATCTTCACCCCCTTCCAGCCCAGTGGCGTAAAGTAAGACCAGTTTTGACAGATTCCCCACAGATTTGCTCACTTCAGAGGCCAACTCATCTCTCGCCTTCACAGGGAAGAAGATCAACTGGCACACCAAGGCCACAGCACCACCGTAAATCATAGCAAGACATCTCTTCCCGAAATTCACCAGGATCCCACCTTTAATGCTACTTGGTAAGATAGCAGAAAGCATAACGACGTAAACAGAGATAACCCCGATAATAGCAGCCTTTACATACGGAGTCCCAAGAAAGTAGTAATAACCCGGGATGGCATAAACCACAGTAATGAGAACTTGCAACCATCTCATCGTTTGATGTTTCCCACCACAGACATAACTCAAATACCCCCAAGCAGCGCCTGAAATGACCCCTACGAATCTGAGGAAGAACACGAAAAACGTACCACCCATCTGTGGCTCCAGGACCAAGATACAGACGAAACCGATCCATGTTCCTCTAAGATCGTAAAACCAATGACGGGATTGTGGGACAAACATAGGGAACGTAGCAAGGGTTAACCCGATGGCTATTTGGAACCCGAAGCGGAAATGATCACGATGGGATTGCTGGAAGGAGTGATACTTGCGGATCAGTTGGAAGTATTGTCTTGAGATTCGTTCAAAGATTGAACGTTTCTTTGGTGGTGGTGGTGATGGGTCGAGGACCTTCTCTGTGGAGTTATTGGTGTCTGGATGTTGTTTCACCTCCGGTTCAGACTCCTTGATAAACACCTTCACTGATCCAGAAGTCGCAGCTTCAGCGCCACCACCGTTCAAACTGACGTTGTCTCTTCCCTTGATGACGTTATCGTTTGAGTTGGCGATGAACCAACCTTTCAACTGTTGAGTGTTTGTAAGGAAGGAGAACCAAACGCGATAGCCGTAGAACCATTTCTTCTCACGGTTGATACGTGTCGTGTAGATCGATGACGTTTGGCGCAGCATGTTACAAATGGTGTTTGCTGTTTCCTTAAGATTCATCAGGAAAGATGACAGTAGGAACATATCGTCGTTAGGAGAGAGATGATCGATGTTCTCAGCAGAGCCGTTAGAGTCGGAGGAAGAGGAAAGCGATAAATGTTGCAATTCTTGGCGGTACGTCACTTCAAAGTTTGCCATTGCCTGGGCCAATGCTTCGATTTGCTTGTCTATGACCTGCTGGGAGTGTTCGGTTGGTTCGTTTGCAATGACAGTTGATGTGGTTACTTTGCACAATTTCACGTCGTAACTGTGGGCGATGGCCAACTTGGTGACGTACAGAGACTGAGACATGACTCTTTGCAGATCAAAGATGGGCTTCTTTGTACGATTGAGGACGTCTTTAAGCAATTCTGAGTGTGTTTGTCGTTGTAAGAGCATGGTGAGTTCTAATTGGCAGGCGTTGATCAGTGCTGAGACTGAGGGTAGCTGGCACTTGAAAAGTAGAATCAATGGTTTCAGCTGTAGCGGGGACATTCTGGAGATTGAGATTTCATACAAACATTCTTGAAGAACCGCCTGGGTGGTGTTCAGTTTCGAACGCAGCGATGTTTTCAGCTTTGTCAGTTGGGCCAAAGTGGAGGGCTTCTTCAGATAAACCAGCTCTTGCTTATTATCGTCGTCATTCAAAGTGATAAAGAATTGCACCGTACTGTCAACCGTGTAATGCAACTCGTTCAGAGACTCAATGACGGATTTACCCAAATAAGTACTCCCAAACTCTGGGAATATCAACAAATTGCAAGCCCAACTTAAAGCGATCCCAACGAAGAAAGGCACTGTGTAATTCTCAGCAATCGTTGCAGCATCAGTGTACAGATTATCAGAGAAGGCGAAGTGCACAACAAGGAAAACAGGGAACACAATAGCAAAGAACTTATGTGTGATGGATCTCATCCAGCCATGGAAGAACAGCATCAACACTTGCATGACACATAACCAAGCCAAGGCAGCTCTATAATTGGAATAGTTCAAAGTGAGCTGTTCGAGATCGGTTAACCCCAGCATATCGCTCCCTAGGATCCTCTGGGCAATGAATCTGGAAAACAAGGCATACGAGTTCCCAAGCAACAACCCAGAAACACAGAACATCGTAGCTTCAAACATCGTGCCGACTCTTCTACCAGGGTGAACAATCACTGAAATTAATGGCAGCATCCCTGGTTGCCCGCCTAAATGGGATAAAGACGTGGGGTTAAGACATAGGATCAGTGATATTGTGGTGCTTATCGTGGACTTGAATATACGCTGACATAGGATTCGAGGCGGGAGATGAGTCTGAAGAAATGTTTTCATTTGACTTAACACTGTTTGTTGCTTTGAACAAACCGTGGGTGTTTCTGCTGTCGTCATTGTGTTTATTCGTGTGTGTATGGCAGTACTCTGATCAAAGAGAGTTATCGATTATAGTTTTGTGTGAAATTGTGGTAGTAAACAGAGTGAAAATATAATGAAAACCCCCATTCGAAACCAGATCAATTGACTGATGACTTGTGGTATATAGCACGGCGCATCTAATTGTTAGGCCGTATCTCCAGATGGCGCGCGCGGTGTTTTTTGGCGAAACTAAAATGACACTTTTTTGGCGGGAAATTCCGCCAATTTGCGAAACTTGAACGCGTCAACTTTAAAGGAGAAGTGTAACCGTCTAGTTCATCTATTTCTTTCTATATACAACTCTTATTCCTCTTCTTCGTCATCATCTTCTTCTTCTTCGCCTCTCTGTTTGATATCCCATTGACCGGACACATCCCATCTCGAACCTTGGGCATTGAAGCTGACATACTTGACGAACTTCAAAACATTTGGATCTCTAACCATCAAAACCAACTTATTCCAACAAGCCTGCGTGTTCAACAACACAGAGTCATCGCCGTCCTTTCTGTAGATGGAAGGATCGTCATCGACACCTGGATCCTCAGTAGCCATGGTCAACTCATACCCGCCAAACTCCCCAGATTCCCAACCTTGAGATGGAGTAAGGTTCAAAGTCATATCCAAGATAGCTTCGATGGTGTTGTCCTGGTCGTTGAGAGTCGTTGCTAAGGTGAAGTCGTGGCCTGGTCTGAAACGACGGGCGAGCAATTGGTCGGAAGTTGGTGTTAGATCGGTAAGTAAGATCAACCATTTCTTGAACGACACGGATTTAAAGAAAGATGTCAATTCGATTAATTTCAAAGTGACCACGTGATCGGTTGTTTGTTTCAACATTTGGAAGTTTGGTGTCTCTTGAGGACCGGAATTAGCCACTTTGACGCCCTCGATGCTGAGTTCTTCCGGTTGTTTACCGTCCAGGTAGAGGTATCTCCATTTGTGTGGTGGTAAGGAGATCTTCCATGGATATACCACCTCCTTTTGATGTTTTGGCATGATTTCCTCGAGTTCAGATTTACGTATCAATTTACGTAACTCTGGGGCGTATTTGTCGTTTAGGAATTGATCCAATTCTATGAGATTCTCTGAGATGAATTTGGTTTGTAATTGTTTGAGGTTTTCCAAATTTAAATATTCCGGATTGATGAATTTGGAGAGTTGAGAGATATCAAAATCGTCCAAATGCACGTCTTCTGGTTCGTAATTGCTCATTTCGTAGTGGGAGAATGGGATTCTGACCTCTTTTGGGAAATCAAACTCTTCCAACTCTTTAGACTCAAGCATCTTCAACGTACTCTTGGCCTCGGTTTCTTCCTGTTCGCCAGGAATGAACCCTTCTTCGCCTTCTTGAGGCACGTGATACCAGCCTTGGATGGACAATCTCTGCTTGTCGACTCTCACTTCTTCAACTTCGTGGAACGAGAGACCCGGTTGGACGTAGAAGAAAGCCATCTCGTTGAACTGTGGCACGAATTTGGCACTTGCGTCTGGGTATGGCACATTTGGAATGATCTTAGGGAACAATCTGAGAGACCCACCGTAATGCTCCTTCCATGTTTTGTCTGGGTCCGGTAAATACAAAATAAAGGAGACTCTTCTGGACCCAATGACATCATCGTGAGTCAAAAGATGGCAGCCTTTGGTGTAAGTGTTGATGGACATATCGGTCTTAGTACCGGATAATTTCCCCGACCCAGTGACATGGGAAACCAAGTCTCTGAACTCCTTCGAGTACAAAGCAGCTCTCAGTTTGAAAACAGAAGGCAATCTTGATAGATCGTCCCAATCCAAACCGGACAAATTAGCCAAATCACCAGATTGATGAACTTTATAAATATCCGTTTCTTTCTTAGTGAAATGGATCTCTGTCTCAACTTCTTTACGAACATTACGTAGCAACGTATCGTCGATCAAATTGGAGAAATGACCCCAACGGTACGGTTCAGAATTGGAAATCTCATCACGAAGCTTATCTGCTAGTTCAGGATTGAAAATACCTGGTCCAAAATATTGTTTGACATCACCGCGTGATTGGAACTCGGCGTTTTGACGTTTAGCAGCGGTGGATTCTTCAATGATGGGAGTCTCTGAACGTTTCTTGTCCATTTTGGAAGTGATTGTTTGTGGTGAAATGAATGGATCTGAAAAATTAGAGGTGGTTCAGTTAACAATTACAAGTGTTGCAAAGTTTCATAAAAAAGTTTTAGATGATCTGTGAAGCCATCATCGTGCCATATTTTAATGTTTTTTTTTAGGGTGTGTGAGGTGATTGCAAGATCTGTACGGGCACGCTGAGCGCCACATCCGATCTTCACGTGACTCAGATGGCCATATATATATAGAAGATTGTTGTCAGCTACAAGCAGTTACAACCCCAGAAATCACAGCTAAAGATCTGATATTCTCATATAATATTGTTGTGTAATATACATTGCATGTAGGTTTTCCAACTCAGCACAGCTAAGCATTCATTTCCACTTGATTTTCACTTCTTATGGCTCCCATTCAAAGGTTCAACAACCAATTTTTCAAAAGAATATAATCTACTAATCAAACTTTGTCTCTTTAAGACCTCTAGCTCCTGTTGAGCCTTGGTGTAAGCATTTGTGATTTCTTCTTGAGTCTTTAAAGTCTTACCACTGTTGAAAGCATCACGAGATCTTCTAATGAAGTAGTTCTTGAAGTTATAGTTATTGAATTTGGTGGCGTTACGAAGAAATTCACGGTATAATGAAAGAACTTGGGTTGTGCTTGGTGCTGTAGACATTGTGTATGTGTGTGAAAATGATTTGTTAAAGTTAGGGATCAACCTATCGATGATCAACTGTTGATGACTTGTGAAGTGTAGTGCAGTAAATGATTTGTTGCAAGAGCTTTCAATTCATTCATTACACTGCGGGTAGCGGCTTCTGTTTTTTCTCCAACTGCCGCGATCGCCGCCGATACGGAAACCGGGAAATCCGAAATACTTCCTCCGGTCACGTGCTAAATCAAAGAGGATACGGAACTTATAACATAAAAACGCCATTAAACTATACCTAAGTTAACCAACCCAAAACTCTTTTCGTAATATCCCATAAACTGGCACCTGCCTTGAAGTCCTTCTCCTCATCCCAGATCATCCTATCGATTTCTCTTCTTCCTGAATCCAAATCCAATTGGTCCAATCTTTGGATTCTCGAACTTCTCGAACTGAACTTATACCCACAATAACACCCAGCAAAGATAATTATCCCGCCGTATGAAGTGAAGAAAGTCTTCACCGACCATCTCCCTGGCAACACGATAACAAACCCCATGCTTAAAGCGATGAATAATGACCCGACGAGACCATACATAGCCAAATAAGGTTGGAACGGAGACCTGTAAGGATACGACGGATCATCTCTTGCAATGATATCAGGACGATACTTCAAGCCAAAATAGAACCTCAGAAAGGAAATGCACATCCCTGCCCACATAAGCATCACCGTGGTCGAAGAGATATTGGCGTAATCTTGAAACGCAGACATCGCATTGGAACTCGTAGAAGCAAACGCCAAACAACCAAAAGCTCCACAGAATAGCACCGAATAGTATGGCACGCCGCGTTGAGAACATCTGGCGAAGATTGAAGGGGCCTTCGCTTGGATTGCCATGGAGTAAAGAGTTCTTGAAGAGGTGTACAAATGTGAAGAGCCTGCTGAGGTTGCGAAGAGAATCAACATGGCGTTGAGAACCGTCCCGAACGAGCAATAGCCAGCTGTTTGCAATGCGATGATCCATGGTGATTGGTTCCCGTTGGGATGGCTGAGGCCGATCCTAACTGGGCATTTCGCTGACAATTCAGCAAGAAGACCTTGAGGAAGCGCATCTGATATGTCGTCGGATTCTGAATCTGCCGGAGCGTAATATCTTAACAGTCTTGGATCGCCCGAGTAAACGTCTAGCCCAACCATGAAGATGCTTAGCAAGTAAAGTATGGTGACACGCCCAAACACTCTCTTGGTCACAGATGGCAAGGCCTTACGAGGGTTCTTACATTCCATGGCGGCGATGAACCCGATCTCCGACCCAGAGAAGGCATACGATGAGATCAATATTGCTGATAACACTTGCAAAAACCGCCCAGTGGCTCCTCTGATCCCGTTCAAGGCACCGGCGCCGATATCTTCCAAGTCAAAAGAAGGTCTGAACGGCCCATAGGTCTCCCATTGTGTGGACATACTGGGCCTCCAGTACTTAAAGCCGTACTTCTGCTTGACATTGACAACAAGCATGGTAATAATCAACACCACGGTGACCATGACTTTGAAAAACGAGAAGACGAACTCGACATTCCCATAGATTCGAACGTCGAATAGGTTCACGCCAATAATGAAAGTCAGAAACAAAGAAACAAACCCAATCGAGGACAGCCCAGGGATCTTCAACTCGTCGAAATAGCTAAGCATAATCACACCGGCACACACCTCACCGGGCATAGCAATGGTGAACGACAGCCAGTAACACCACCCCAGGGCGAACCCAAACGCATCTTCGACAAACCTAGAAGCCAACCCGGAAATCGAAGCCGTCGTGGGGATCAAAGTCGACATCTCGGCGAATGAAAGCATCGTCGCTAGCACAATGGAACCAGAGAGAACAAAGCCCAGAAGACAACCCAGGGGTCCAGCGATTGAGAAGGCTTTTCCTGATGATAAGAACAACCCAACACCCAACGTCCCACCTAACGCGATCATTTGAATTTGGTGTTTCTCCAATTTTCTTTGAAGATGATACTTGGCGTTACCATTTTCCGTGCTGAGGGGGTTCTTCTCCATCGAAGTTGGGTCTCGTGTTGATTCTGGGTCCAAATTGAACAGATTCTTTGCTAATTCGTTGCGTGAGATATCTATCACATCGGTGTTATTGGACATTAATGCGTATAGTTCGTTCTTTCTGATGCTTTGCTTCTTCTTCTCGTTCAGTTTCTCATTGAGTTTTTGTTGCTGGTTGTGTCCCTTGAATGGCTTTTTGATTAATTTGCTAATTTTCACTGTGCTTTCTGGATTCAACCCAATACTCTCAGTGATGAATCTTTTCCCGAACCGTGAACGATTCGCTGCGTTCTTTTCAATTTGTTTCTGTTCGTCGCCTGCTTCGTACTGGAGCTCTAACCTTTCCAATTCGGTGCCGACTTTCATGTATGCTTCCTGCTGCTCCTCGAGGATCTGATTGGCTCTCTCCTCTAGCTCTGCCTCGCGACGAACCATCAGATCGTATGTGGCGAAGTCTGATAAGTCTGATTCAGGGGGAAGAATGTTCAACATCTTTGTGAAGAAGAACTTCTCGTGGGTCTTGTTATCCCATGCCTGTGGTGGTAAGTTTGTCAAGTGGGTTTGAAGCTGACTGTTTGTGATTGAAGATTGATCGATATTTGCATCTGAAAGGAACGGTGACAGGGAAGATTCCGATACTCTATGTTGTTGTGCAAAAGTATTTGCCTGAGCTTGGCCCGTAGCCGCTGAAGAACGTCGCCTTTGGTTTAAATTTGTAGCAGCGTCTGTGTCATTGGAGACGTGTGGCTCTTGAACAGGATTACTAAAGCTAAGAACCTGAGGGAAAAGTTCATTGGAGGGAGAAGTTTCTGAATCTGAGTCGGATATTGCTGTTGAGTGGGAATAACTGTTACGCCGGCTTGACATTGCTCCGAGCTTGTGATTTGAGTTAATGGAGTTATTGCACTGGATTTTTAAGTGTCTCTCTGTTGCGGAAGTTGATGATCTTTCGAAATTCAAATTTTACGCCAAATTATTAAATTCTGTTATCTATAAGCTGACAGATTAGCCGAGCCGTTTTAAATCAACGTACCGCTTCTGCAGATCCAAATTTTCCCATACATACAAATTATCTTCCAGAAAACAGCCCTATTTCCACTCACGTGACATATTTCCGCGGAATTACCCGATTTGAACAGAATGCGCCCAAATTAGAAAATAAATATTTGAACTGAAGCTGGCTAGCAAATAGATCTGAATCCTGGAATGTTAAATTAAGACTCAATTTTATATCTATCTCAACCTACTTACAAAAGGTAGTCTCGGCTACAATGAAACAACCACCCATATCCACTATACTCCGCCTCATAACATCATATCTTGTTCTTGTGATCCACTCAACACAAGCCATAACCCAATCATCACATCACAAGACTGCATATACGCAACAGTGTTACCTTCAAGATGGACCATTCCATCTATCCAATATAACGATCCAAGAAAGACCTTTTGTCGAGTCGCCATCACATCATCAAAACCAACTCACTGACGGTATTGTTGACCACTCTGTATCGTTTCAAGGACATACTTTGGGGGAACAAAATGGTAGATTAGGGTTTATTTGGGATTATCTGGATATTTTGTCATATCTTGATAATAACTTGTCCTTGAATACTGTTCAATCAACAGGTGCGGGTATGACACTGGGTATGTTTTGGGATCCTGCTAGAGATTTACAGGTTCGTTGTGAGCTGGATATGTTCGTCAGCACTGCCTCTTATACGAACAAGCTAGGGGAATCGGATAAGGAGACGCAACAAAAGTATACATGTTCTGTTACAATGAAGAGCAATAAGGAAAGTGTCAAGATCCCTGAATCATTGGTACATGTTGTCTCACTGTCATATAATGGGACTCTAACAGCTGGAAAGAAGGCTGATACTCCATGGACATATCAATATAAAGTGACAAATATCCATGGATTGTACTGTGTTTCACTCCCTACAGTGTCCAAATTATATGACATCACCTATCAAACACTGGATTCAAGCGATTCTTCAGTGACCACGGTGTCCCAAGTTGTTGGTTATGAGTCTGTGTTCTCAATGGTGGCGCTTCTGGTGATATCAGCCATCTGCATAGCATTGGTGAAATCTAAAGATCTTAGATTGATCATAGTTGGGATTTCAGGTCTCTCTGTGTTTAAATCCCTGGCTTTGTTAATTAATCAGTTTGCTCCTAAGCTATTCATGCTTAGCGCCACGATATGGATCTGCCTTCTGGGATTCTGTTCAAGACATCTTTTCTTCAAGATTCTTTACCCAAAGATTTTCCAATTTACACTCAAAGACGAACTTGTCTCCTCAACGGAACTTCAGAAAATCTATAACGTCACCACTATAACTTTCAGCACATACACATTGTTGTCGTTCCTACTTATGACATACTCACTCACTGATCCTTACAGATATTACTGTCTTGGTCTAAGCAACTCCATCCAATCAAACCCGGTTGTTTTATTCATTGGTATCAAAAGCTTGGGTCTGTGCCTCTTGATACTGTGGCTTGCGGGTTGGTTCAAGAAGTGGTGGGCTAATCTTAGCAGTGAGCGTGCCATGGATCTACGCACTGTAAGATGGTATGGGTTTGTTTGGCTGATGATCATGGTTGTTTATCCCGTGATCAGTTCCAGTTTCAGTTTGACTTGGTGTATGCTTACCTGGCTGCGTGATGTTGAGGGGGCTGTTGCGGGATATATCAATAATGACTGGTTCATTGCCTTGGGGGTTTGGATAGGTGATTTCTGTTATGCTGTTGTTGTTTTAGGGTTGACTTTTGGTTGGTTTGTTATTGGCGTTGAGGGTACTGCTGATGGCGGCTATGATTTGCTGAACAGCTGTGAACGCCAGGATTTTGAAATGGAGGATTTGAGCACTGATACTACGGAAGAATTAGGGACTTTGGATAAGTCTACACCAAATCAGAATTGAATAGACCGTATATGTTGTTTCGTTAATTGAAGTGTTTACATTGTTAATCTTCAAGTCACGTGAGTTTGACCCGCATGCGTCCGCGGGGCTTCCAAGCTGTCAGGCGTTGAAAAATCGAAATCAACAACTTCATAATCTTCCACCTCTTTTGACCCCACAGTTGTCTTAAAGACACAATATAATTACAAAGGAGAACCCCCTTCTCAACCCTATGACATTCGCTAAACTAACAAGACCACTACGTCTGCTTCTGATCGCTCCTCCAGGCGGTGGTAAAGGTACCATTTCCTCCAAATTACTGAAGCAACACCCAGAGATAACATCATTAAGTTCCGGTGATTTACTCCGTCAAGAAATCAAGAACCAAACATCGATAGGATCTCAGGCCACCAGCTTGATGCAATCGGGTAAACTGCTTCCAGACCAATTAGTCAGTGATCTCGTCATCAAGGAATTGAAAACCCAAAACCTGCTTCAAGGTGAGAAATCTTGGTTATTGGATGGTTTCCCACGTACGTTAGCTCAAGCTCAAATCTTGGATTCGGATCTATACAAAGAATCATCACAGATCAACATGGTCATCGAGCTGAAAGTCCCCCACTCGGTGATCCTCGATCGTATTGAGAACCGTTGGGTTCATATCCCATCGGGGAGAATCTACAATTTGACCTATTCGCCACCTAAAGTTCCAGGTTTGGATGACGTTACCGGTGAGCCATTGTCCAAGAGACCTGATGATAACGTCGAGGTGTTCAAGCAGAGATTGGAACAATATGAGAAGACTGTGGGTCCATTGAGGGAATTCTATGGTAAACAAGGGGTTTTGAATTACATTGCTGGTGATAGTAGTGATATTATCTTCCCAAAAGTTCAGAAATTGATCGAGGAGTGCTTTGGTCCTGATGGGAAGTACTGATTGGCTTAGATCTAGGCTGTTGTAAATAGATTGATACGTTAGATAGATATAGACCGAAATTAATTGTATTATTCGCACGTACTCTTTTTAAATTGGCTATAGTGGGGCTCTTAGACCTCTACGAGATATATTACACCAATCTAATCGGACTAGAAGAAGGAATTAACAGTTCATAATTTCATAAATTCATTAAATATTCATACACCGTGGTTTGGCCTAATGAGGTCAACATTCTATGCAATTGTAGTTAACATCAACAAAGGCACCTTCAGAGTTGCACTTGACATCAACTTCAACCTTGAAATGATCAACCTCTTCACCTAAACCATGATCCGTGTCATCAACGTACTTCCACGTTATCGTGTCGAAATCCTCAACAACTTGAGCCTTGCCGAAATGCAAACTCATACCAGAATTTTTTTCAATTTCCTTCAATAGATGCTTTTCAATATGTTGATGTAAATGTCTGACGAACTTCTTGTTCTTTCTATTCTGCGAATCTTTGACTCTTTCAGGATCGTTATGGGACTCCTGCAATACGAATGGTGGGATGTAATTCACATGAGCGTGACATTGAGCTACTTCGTTATCCTCTGTGGCCTCATGAAGGAATTTCTCAAATGTTTCCAAGTCTTCGAATTCTTGCAGTTTGGCTAAGTTGGCGATTCTTTTTTGTTGTTGTTTCTTATCTTGCTTCTTTGTCATTGGTGATGTTTGGATGCTTTGTAGTTGTGTGTTTGTTGTAAGTTGCTGTGTAAACTTATTGTGTGATGGTGAAGGCAAAGAAGTTTATCAGCAGTGTAGGGTTGTTGACTTAGCAGGGAGAGAACATGGTATTTATATCTGAGAGTGAGCTACATACACCATTGAGCTTGTGATGGTGTGACCATACTCGGGGACTGTTTGTTGACCTGGATATTCACCTGAAAGATCACCTTCCACTGATAACATGTTCCTTCTTCCAGGTAACAACGTGCTTAATTTTGCAAAAAATCTGGA
>JAKTWX010000021.1:57222-80290 GCA_030582275.1 Waltiozyma pijperi
TCACATGAGCGTGACATTGAGCCACTTCGTTATCCTCTGTGGCGTCATGAAGGAATTTCTCAAATGTTTCCAAGTCTTCGAATTCTTGCAGTTTGGCTAAGTTGGCGATTCTTTTTTGTTGTTGTTTCTTATCTTGCTTCTTTGTCATTGGTGGTTGTGACTTGTAGGTTTGTGAGTTTGTAAGATTTGTAGTTGTGTGTGTTTGTAAGTTGCTGTGTAAACTTATTGTGCGATGGTGAAGGCAAAGAAGTTTATCAGCAGTGTAGGGTTGTTGACTTAGCAGGGAGAGCACATGGTATTTATATCTAAGAGTGAGCTACATACACCATTGAGCATGTGATAGTGTGACCATACTCGTGGACTGTTTGTTGACCTGGATATTCACCTGAAAGATCACCTTCCACTGATAACATGTTCCTTCTTCCAGGTAACGTGCTTAATTTTGCAAAAAAATCTGGAGATTTCCTGCAACTTTCACGCGTCGCGCGATTTTACTGCGCAAAAACTCGGAGACCTCGGCAGAAATCGGATCAACACGGGGCGGTCATGTGATCAGATCAGTACTAGGTTTTTGCACAATTAGTTTTCTACATCATCTGTCATAAAGTTATAATAGGGGGTTGTACATTTATTCCAGATTCAAGACATCAACACTATATCTCAGTAGTTTCCTTCTGCTTGTTCTTTTCTCCAACAACCTTAGCTTCACCATTAACAATCTTCTGTTTCTTAACACCGGTTCTACCAACAGCTTGGACCTTCTCCAAAGGAAAAACCTTCAACGCAGAGTACAGAAACCCACCACCACCTCTCATGGTCATCAAAGGATGCAATCTACCAGGGATAGTTTGGTACGGACGACATCTGGATTCGTGTAAAGTTGGAGCCAATAAGTTCAAGTCTGATAAGGATTGGATTTGTAAAGAGACTAAAGGTTCTTTGAACTGAGAGTATGCGACAATAGGACGAGAGCCACCTAATGAAGGGATCAGCTTTGGTAAGAAGGTGTTCAAGTGCAATGTCGTTGCGAGGATGGCGGCGTGGAAGTTGCCACTGACGGCATTGTCTATCACAGCGTTGATTTGTTCGGCGTTTTGTTTGCGGCGATAATAGTGGGTTCTCTTGTTGGACTTCAACTCCTTTAATTGTTCTGGGGTGTATTCTTGGAACTGGACTCTTTCCTCTTCTGGCTCGAAGAACTGGAGTATGTTGATGGACTTGACCATACGGTCTAACATCGCTTGTGGGTAATCAGTGTGGGTTAAGACCGAATGGTTTGGGTGTTCGTTTTCGTGTAACACCATGATCTCGCCTCTGCCTTGCATTCTCTCCAACATAGCAGCGACTATCAACCCACCGGTTTCATCCACCACTAAGTATCTTCCGCCTGGTTGGATGTTACCTAGCGTGAGAAGCATACCCATTGATTGTAACGACATGTCGAGGACCTTAGAGGCATCCTTTTCGATGAAATATTGTAGTAAGTTCGAAGAAGAGACATATTCCACGGTGAAACGACGAAGGAACTTCTGCTGCTTACGTCTGAGGTACTTTTCTTGCGACTGCTTGGTCTTCTGGTGGAAAGTCTCGTGCGATTTGATCAACTTGTCAATAATGGCTTCACCGACATTGGCACCACTGGCAGTCTTCTTCAACTCTTCAATGTCCTCCATAGATAAGGACTGTGCGGTCCCAATATCGACAATGTTACGGTTGTCACTGGAGCTTTGGACGTCTAGCTTCTTCAGGTAGTCGATCTTCTCGCTTAAAGTCTCTGGGATTGGTGTGACTTCAGATTCTTCAGCACCTTCTTCCTGCTCGTTGTCTCCAGCTGGGTCGATGGTGTCGTATATCGTGGCACCGATGGCTCTGACTTTGTGGTTATCCAAGACTTCGAAGGTCTGACCGTATGGATACCCGATAATCTCGTCGATGTCGAAGATACCGAACTTACCCAAGTTGATAGACTTGCCCTTTTCTAAAGTGATAATCTTCTTGGCCTCAGAGGGCATACGGATGATAGCATGGAGACCGTGCTGGATCACCGTAGGGATGCTGTATTGTGGTTCTTCAGACATTGCAGTGTGATGGGTATGGTATCTGTGGAATCAGTGTCAAAGAATTGGTGGTCAGGTTCGACTTTGTTAGATCTGTTTGTTGACATTTCAAAATAAATAATAAGTTTGAACGTACAGCCTGCAAAAATTTCGTCCCTCATCGCTTAGTCAGCCGGATCTTCGGTTTGCGCACGAAAATTTCCAGTAGCACAGGGCCTCGGGCCAAAAAAATTTTAAAAGTATGAAAAGGCACAATAAATGAAGCCTAATTGCAAGTGGTAGTGTCAATATTTAAGTTCTATAACCCTTCCCCAAACCACTAATCCTCGCTTCACAATGGGTCAAAGACGTGCTAAGAACAAACAAGGTGCTCCACCAACTTACGAAGAATTCGCCGACCGTAAGACAAAGAAGGATCAGAAGAGAAAGAGATCCGAGGATAAGCCATCCAAGGCCTCCTCTTCTTCCTCTGATAAGCCTGCTAAGAAGTCCAAGAAGTCCTCCGAGAAGCCGGAAACCGAAAAGGAAATCATCAAGAGACAAAGAGAAGAAGAGAAAGCCTTACCAAAGGTGGACTATGAAGAATTGGCCAGCGCTAAGAAGTCTCTCTTTGACGAATCCGATGAAGAAGAATTGAACGATGAGTTCGACATCGATGCTCAAGACGGCGAGACCCCAGGCGAAGATTTTTACGACTCCGAAGAAGAAACCCGTGAAAGACCAATGTTCTCCGACGACGAAGACTCCGAAGTTGAAGACTTGGACGAATTGAACGCCGCTAACATGGAAGCCTTGTCTGCCAAGTTGGATGAAGAAGCCGATTTAGAAGCCCAAGAAGCCGAAGATGAGTTATTACAAGCTGACCAAGTCCAACCACGTGCTAGAGTCTTGCCAACAGAAGAAGAATTAGCCCTTGAAGGCCAAACAGGCACCAAGGACTTGAACGTCTTGCGTACCAGAATGATTGAAATCGTCAAGGTTTTGGAAGATTTCAAGACTTTATCTGAAGAAGGTCGCTCCCGTGCCGAATACACCGATAGACTATTACAAGACATTTGTGACTACTTCGGCTACTCCCGTTTCTTAGCCGAAAAGCTTTTCAACTTGTTCTCTCCATCCGAAGCCATGGAATTCTTCGAGGCCAACGAAATCGCCAGACCAATCACCATCAGAACCAACACCCTAAAGACCCGTCGTCGTGACTTGGCTCAAGCCTTAGTGAACAGGGGTGTCAACTTACAACCTATCGGTCCATGGACTAAGGTCGGTCTCCAAATCTTCGACTCCCAGGTCCCAATCGGTGCCACTCCAGAATACTTGGCTGGTCAATATATCTTACAAGCTGCCTCTTCTTTCTTGCCATGTATGGCTTTGGCCCCACAAGAAAACGAAAGAGTCTTGGATATGGCATCTGCCCCAGGTGGTAAGACCACCTACCTTTCTGCTTTAATGAAGAACACTGGTTGTATCTTTGCCAACGATGCCAACAAGGCCAGAACAAAGTCTCTGATTGCCAACATCCACAGATTAGGCTGTACCAACACCATTGTCTGTCACTACGACGCTAGAGAGTTCCCAAAGGTCATCGGTGGGTTCGATAGAGTCTTGTTGGATGCACCATGTTCCGGTACCGGTGTCATTGCCAAGGATGAATCCGTCAAGACCTCCAGAACCGAAAAGGATTTCATCCAAATCCCACACTTACAAAAGCAATTGCTATTATCCGCCATCGACTCTGTTGATGCCAACTCTGCAACCGGTGGGTACATTGTGTACTCCACCTGTTCCGTCATGGTTGAAGAAAACGAAGCTGTTGTTGATTACGCCTTAAGAAAGAGACCAAACGTCAAATTGGTGGACACCGGTTTGGAAATCGGTAAGGATGGGTTCACCTCTTTCCGTGGTAAGAACTTCTCTCCAAAGCTCTCCCTCACAAAACGTTACTACCCACATACATACAACGTTGATGGCTTTTACGTTGCCAAGTTCAAGAAGATTGCTCCATCTCCACACGATGTCTCCAAGGCCGGTGCCAAGGAGAAGGAAGCTGCCGCTAGAGCCGACGAAGAAGCTGAAAGTATCATCCACGGTGATTTCGCTGAGTTCGATAACGCCGAAGATGAAGAATTGATGGAGAGATCCAAGGCTAGATCTTTGAAGAGAAAGGGTATAAATCCAAACGCTCCAAAGCCTTCTTCTTCTTCTGCCGCCGCCGCTAAGACTGAAAAGAAGTAAAGTAATTGAAAAAGGGTTCGGGTGTTCCACCCTATGGTGGGTTGTATATTAGTTTCTGATTGTCATTCATTTTTTTGTTGTTTAATAGATGCATTTTGAAAAGTTTCATAGCTTATGTTTGAAGAATCTGTAAGGAGAATCAATGGAAGACTGATCACATGACCTCCCAGTGTTGATCCGATTTCTGCCGAGGTTTCCGAGTTTTTGCGCAGTAAAATCGCGCGACGCGTGAAAGTTGCAGGAAATCTCCAGATTTTTTGCAAAATTAAGCACGTTGTTACCTGGAAGAAGGAACATGTTATCAGTGGAAGGTGATCTTTCAGGTGAATATCCAGGTCAACAAACAGTCCCCGAGTATGGTCACACCATCACAAGCTCAATGGTGTATGTAGCTCACTCTCAGATATAAATACCATGTTCTCTCCCTGCTAAGTCAACAACCCTACACTGCTGATAAACTTCTTTGCCTTCACCATCACACAATAAGTTTACACAGCAACTTACAACAAACACACAACTACAAAGCATCCAAACATCACCAATGACAAAGAAGCAAGATAAGAAACAACAACAAAAAAGAATCGCCAACTTAGCCAAACTGCAAGAATTCGAAGACTTGGAAACATTTGAGAAATTCCTTCATGAGGCCACAGAGGATAACGAAGTAGCTCAATGTCACGCTCATGTGAATTACATCCCACCATTCGTATTGCAGGAGTCCCATAACGATCCTGAAAGAGTCAAAGATTCGCAGAATAGAAAGAACAAGAAGTTCGTCAGACATTTACATCAACATGTTGAAAAGCATCTATTGAAGGAAATTGAAAAGAATTCTGGTATGAATTTGCATTTTGGCAAGGCTCAAGTTGTTGAGGATTTCGACACGATAACGTGGAAGTACGTTGATGACACGGATCATGGTTTAGGTGAAGAGTTTGATCATTTCAAGGTTGAAGTTGATGTCAAGTGCAACTCTGAAGGTGCCTTTGTTGATGTTAACTACAATTGCATAGAATGTTGATCTGATTAGGCCAAACCACGGTGTATGAATATTTAATGAATTTATGAAATTATGAAATGTTAATTAAGTTAATGAAAGTTAGACGGTCGTATCTTCAGAGTATGACTGGTCTAACTCGGTGCAAGCTGCTTCAGATTTTTGTTCAAGTACAGGCTTTTCCTCATTGTGCATCTTTTCTTTGACTTTGATGTCCTTAACGAAGAACACCAATAAGATAATACCTGCACCGTAACAAGCAACACAGAACCAGGAACTATACTCGTATCTCTTGTTCAAAGTCTCAGCGTCCAAGTTTTGCAAGTCACCAAGAATCGAAGTGATGACAGCGAAGGCCAAAGCAATGCCGAATTGACCGAAGGTTTGAGCAATACCTGTAGCTATACCTTGGACTTCTAAGGGGGCACTGTGGATGATAATGTTAAGATAATTCACAAAGTAAGTACAGCTACCAAGGGCAGTTAAGATCTGGTTAGTCACACTGAACTTCCAATAATGGTTTGGGGTTTTGTAATTAACAGGAGTGAGAAGAATTAGACCAATGAAACCAACAACAAACCCAGTGACACACGTCCACTTTTGGCTGAACTTACCGTTGGTGAAAGTCAAGATGTACGTGATGGCGACCAAGGCAATGACGAATGGCAAATACCTCACCCCAGACATCAAAGGAGAGTCATGGTCCATGTTCAAGAAATAGGAAATGTTGATGTACATGGACCCGAAGAAGCCAGCATAGTTGAGAACGGCGTTGATAACCAACGGAGCGTAGTTTGGAATTGACCACATTTGTGGTGGGATAAGCAAGTGGGTAGACTCATTCAGACGTAGACAAAGGAACTTCTCGTAGAGGAAGAACACCCCTGTGAGAACAACACCAACAACAAGTGTGGCGTAAGACTTTGGAGATTTCCAAGACTCACCACCTTCTGTAAAGCCCACGATTACCAACAAAAGACCAGAGATCAAGATACCAGAACCAATATAATCCAAATCCTTTAACTTATCCTTGGAAGTGGTCTTGATCACAGGGAATGTGAAAAAGGCAACAACCGATATAGACATAGCTATAGCAAAGGAAACATAAGCAACCCCATGGATTGCAAGACCAGTTCTTAAGAAAGCACCACCAATGATCAAACCAACCGCCATACTTAAGGAGACAACCGCTGTCAAGATAGTGATGGCAGTAGACAACTGTTTTCCTTGATATATATTAGCAGTGATGGCGTAGTTGGTTGGGATCAACCCAGCAGCGAATAAGCCTTGTAAACCACGGAAGACGATGAAGGCATAAATGTTGTCCACGACAGCACAAAGTAAAGAAGCAATGGAGAACAAGAAAACCATGATGATAAATTGGAAGTCATGGCCAATGATATCACCGGTACGCCCGAAGAAAGCAATGAAACCAGCAAAGGCGATGGCGTATGAAGACAAAGTCCAGGAGGCAACAGCTGGCGTAACACCATAATGTTCGGAGACATATTCTGTGGCGACTAACAAGGAAGTGACGTTAAGGAGATCAAGACATGTGGAGATATTAAGAAGGAGAAAGACAAAATGTTTGGACAATAAGAAAGATGGAACAAAATGCTCAGTTTTAGAGCGCAAAGAGCTGAAGTTCTCAACTATATTTTTCATAATGATTCACAGAAGTTTGATCGATGAAACTAACATAATTGAGTCAGGGGGTTTGTACGGAGAGAAAGGGAGACGGGGCTTCCTTTATAAACGTTTCACGATTCACAATTGCTGACACATCATTTCATTCAGTATTGGTCCTTTTTAGATGCAACTGTAACTGATAAATTTAACAACAAAAGAGTTTACATGTGGTCAGTGTAGCGTAGTGCGGTTGATTACTAAAGGTTTCAAAGGTATCATTTATCATATTGGACTGGACACCAACATCAATTGTTGAAATTTTGCAGAGCCTCCGTCAACTGTAGAATAAAATAATTTATATGCATGTCTACCTGCATAAATTTGCAGCTACAATTCAGAATTTCAGCATGATTAATAATACAAGGATATATGAATTGTTTGAACTATTCATTCTATTGAGAAGAAAACTACAGATCAGCGACCACTATCGTTCACGTGAGAATAATAAATATATCATGAAGCCGTATAGATAGCTACATATATGCAGATCCCTATCCGTATCGAGCTGATAATTTGCTGCATATATATATATATGTTGAAGTATGTTGAAGTAGAACAGTCGACTTTAGCAGCAGTGAAATGACCATGACAGCTGACAGAGGAAGCGATTGAGCAGTCCTTCTCTGAAGACTGATACTATCTAGCAGATACTAATTACTTACACTAGGGACCTCCACCTTGAGGTGAATCCCGTAGTTAACTACCCAACGTTTCGCTTCATCTATTAATCTAAGTACAGTCAAGAGTATAAACAGCGGACAGGCCAAATCATCAATCTTAAATAGTAATTCTGGCAAAGCGGGGCTTATCTTTAACATGAAACCGACAAATAATTAAATAAATTTTAATTCAATTTATTTTAAATTATTATTAGTAAAATATTATAATTATAATATTAATAATTAATAATATTATAATAATATTTCTCGTGAAATAATAAATATTATAAATAGTTGAAAATATAATATCATGTACCATCTAATTAAATGCAAACGTGATCAAATATATATATTTAATTATATTTTAGGTGTACTTGTCATAATATTGGACGTAGCGTTATTCAAACGGAACTTATTATAACTGGAAGTTGGAGGTGGTACTTTGAAGATTATATAACTCAAAATTATAATTGGTAGCTTCCAGCTCCATTAAGCAGATATAGACCCTTCTTCATGAATCATGTTCTTCCTCATGTAATCCTTAGACATGCTAGGCTACCCCAAAACAGCTCTGATAAATACCGCCCAATGAATGTATAAGCTTCAAAAATTGAAAAAAGCCTGCAAAATTCATGGAATGACAATCATATATTCCGCACGAATATTCATAATTCACTTAAAAAAAAGTGCCATCACCTGGAATCGAACCTGGGTTTGCTCGGCCACAACGAACTGTACTAACCACTATACTATGATGGCTGAATTTTTCTCAAATAATCCTGGTAAAGAATACATGCTGGGTGACACAATCGGTAAATAGCGGATAAAAGCGGGTGGGTTCAAACTTTTCTCAGAAACTTTAAAGTTGGATATGATGGAACGTTATACTGGAGTTACCTCCAAAATATTCTCCTTTTAGATGGAGGAAAGGCTCTAAACTGTTTTATTTGCACACTTATCTTTCCCAATAGTTTATCAAAGCTAGGAAAAAAGTGAGAGACCCTGAAGGTGCAACAAACCGTAGGTCCAAAGCTTGAAAGCTGAAACCTCGCGCCAAGTTGCAGTTGTAGCAAAAACTTGCACCGCCATGGCGAAGCGCGGAGTTGATCACGATTATACAATCAACGAACTTTGATAAATTGCACGTATCAGTCTTACTAGAGGCAAACCTTTCAAAGAGAAGACTTTTTCAATATTCATAAGCCTGATCATATAGTACATCATACTATTATAAGAATCAGATCAAAGTCCTTCATTGCCTCAACATTTCCAGCAACATACACGTCCGGGTAGTACATCTTGATCTCACCTTTTCAACATCTCCTTGACAGCTTTCCATCTTCACCACTCAGCATAGTTTGAGTCCTTCCTAGAAACCCCCAATTATAGCATCAATCAATCACCAGTAGATAGAACAGCATCATGAACTTCATGCGGAAGAAACAGACACCGCTAATTGACGAACTCAGTTCAATCTACAGCAAATTAGCAAACCAAACGATAACCAATTTGGAGTTAGAGAAGCAAGGTGAATATGAAAAAGCCATTAGAGGTTGGAAATCTATACACACCCAGGTTCTCTTCAGAATGGATCTTATCTACAAGAACTACCCCAACCATGACTTCTCAGCAGACGAATACTCAGTGAAGGACGGCATTGACGACATGATCCAGAAGGCAATTGTCCACTTGACCAGAGTAGAGTGCACGTTCAACGATCTGTACCCAGACCACTCAAGAAAGCCAAGCATCACTTCAATGAACAGTGCCACAAACTCACCTAGCGTACCGACAATGAGAAGCAGGTCGGTGCAGTCGTTTGCATCAAGACAACAGCAACAACCGCAAGTTCAATCACAGCAAACCAGTAGATTTCTGAAGACTCTAAGACCTTCAAATAACAAGTCCCCTTCTTCAAATTCATTTACCACATCGAATGCATCATCTGCTTCCTGGATCGCTGCCAACACAGCCACACACAGCAACACGTTCCCTTATTCGTCTTCACCAGCTAAGCCAAACTGGACCACCTCCAAACCGTTACCACAAAGATCACACAGCCCCGTGAAGAACGACTTTGATGGGTTCAACACGGCACAAGAGGATCTCAACTTATTTGACGACAGCTTTAACCAAGATGATTTAGTTGACTTCAATGAGAAAATGGACAAAAGAAACGAAAGCCTATCAAGATTAGAGGCAGTTGGGAAAGAATCACAACTAGCAAGATTCAAAACTCATGTTCCTGACACTATCTTGCCGTCACAATTCGAAAAGCTACAAGTGTCTTCTACTTCATCAAGCCCTTCACCTAGATTGTCAGATGATGGATTCAGCAGCAATGTCAACGAGATGAAACGTATCCGCTCATCCACACCTCCTACAAAATCACAGGGGCCACCAAGACCTCCAATTCCTAGAACCAAGCCTTTGATTGATTTTGAATCAACCACCACCAAGAGCCAAACTGCATCAATTAGAAGAATCCAACAACCGAAACCTTCAACTACCAGCTCAAACTCATATTCAAAACCAGCCCTACAACAGAGAGCCGAGAACCAGCCGATCAAAGTTGCACCAAAATCAAGCATTCCACAGGTGAAACCAATGGTTAGACCTGTGATCAAATCGTATGCCAAGCAGCAGGCATCTAAGACCAACTCTGCTGCAACTAAACCAGTGTCAAAGCCAGCAGCCGGTAATTCCACTGCCAACAGAGCTGCTCCTGCAGCAAGGCCAAGAGCCACAAAGCCCAAACCATCAAACAACACTTTGAAAGCCCCAACGCCAACTTCCAATTCACGCTCTAGATCTGAATCACCTAGATTTACCAAGGCTGAGACAGATGCCAATTCGGACAATAATCCAAGTTATTACGGGAAAGATGAAGCCGAACTGACAGAGAAGGAGATCAAAGAGAAAATGGAGGATCAAATAATCAGTGAAATACCAGGGATCGATTATCAGTCAGCCAAGCAGATTTTCAATGAGATTGTCGTTCAAGGTGATGAAGTTCACTGGGAGGACATAGCAGGTCTTGAGTCTGCCAAGAACTCACTTAAGGAAACGGTCGTTTATCCCTTCTTACGTCCAGATTTGTTCAGTGGGTTAAGAGAACCTGCAAGAGGTATGCTTCTATTTGGTCCGCCAGGTACCGGTAAGACCATGCTTGCTAGGGCCGTTGCCACCGAGTCTAAATCTACGTTCTTCAGTATCTCAGCATCTTCTTTGACGTCGAAGTATTTGGGTGAATCGGAGAAGTTGGTGCGTGCTTTGTTCTTACTTGCTAGAAAGTTATCTCCAGCTATTGTGTTCGTCGATGAGATTGACTCTATTCTTTCCTCGAGATCTGAGAATGGTGAGAACGAATCGTCTAGACGTATTAAAAACGAGTTCTTGATCCAATGGTCCAACCTAACCCACGCTGCTGCTGGTAATGATCACGGCGAAGACTTACAAAGAGTCTTAGTCTTAGCCGCCACGAATTTACCTTGGCAGATCGATGAAGCCGCCAGAAGAAGATTCGTTAGACGTCAGTACATCCCACTCCCAGAATTTGAAACCCGTCTATCTCATTTGAGAAAGTTGATCAAGCATCAAATCCACAACATCACAGAAGACGAGATTCTGCAGTTGGCTGAAATGACAGATGGTTACTCTGGGAGTGACATCACTGCTTTGGCCAAGGATGCAGCCATGGGCCCATTGAGATCGTTAGGTGAGAAGTTGCTATTCACAGAGAAGGCTGATATTAGAGGCATAGAGTTACAAGATTTCGTCAATTCCTTAAACTACATCAAACCGAGTGTCAGTAAGGAGAACTTGAAGGAGTTTGATGAATGGGCCGACAAGTTTGGGTCCAGTGGTGTTTAGTGTCTATCTAATTGAGTATCACATTGCATTGTTTTAGGATTTAAATACTTGGTTAATTCGTAGAAAATGAAGAAATCAGGGAAATATTAGTGTGACTGGTCCATGTATTATTATGCGCGCTTATGTCAATTCAGCGGCTACAAAAATATTGGAAGGGTGAAGATAATCAGCTTATCCTTTGGACTGAATTTTTTCTCTGTATAGACTTTCTCCGAAATCTATTCTCCTCAGCTAACCATTAATTTCTCTTCCTTGATATACATCAACCAATCAGAACAGCACTTATACTCAAACAAAAACATGTCAAGAATCTCACATCAAAGAAGCAATGGCTCCCACAGACACATCAAACCCTTCAGAGTCTCCACATCGGCGCCTATCAGCATTTGTGACGACACCTCGATGATGCACTCACCAAGACCACTGACATCGATAGAGATTCTAATGTTGGAAGAAATAGGGCTAAATATCAAAGATCACACTACCGCGCGTATAGGTTTCATTAAGATCAAGACACAGAACAAAAGAGTCATGAACATCCAAGTGTATCACGTTGGGAGGATACAGGATGAAATGAGCGGTGGTGTTATCTCAGGAAGTAGTCTAATGGAGGCCGCTGGTGCAGCTATTAACATGAGTGCCAGTGGGTCTTCGATTGTTAATCATGATTCAGGAGAATTGATCTTTAAGGCTGGGATGGTGGAGATGGATTCCCTAACTTTGATCTTAGAAGAGGGGGACTTCATTTTCCCAGATCAGTCCAAGCAATACTTTTGCTTTTGAATGTTTGTTGGTAAATTGAACCTACTTACAGCTCATCAATTGTTAATATATGTTGGCTAAATTGCCTTCCAAACATGAACGTGGCTGGTGGTCTTGTTGAAGATCTACGACGGAAAAGTATAAGATATATAAATTAGGGGTGACTGGTCTAGACAGGAAACTCAGAGACCCTTATTTGTACAACAGAGGATAGAAAGTTAAAGCAGTAGCTCTTAATCAGATTTTTAGTGAAAAGTGTTTCACCTTTGATATTAGCGCGCACTTGTTTATAAAAAAACGTTACAGCGGTTAAATTATTAATTCAAGATTCCGGAAGTTGTATCAAAGTCCCAGATCACATCGCACCTATTTAACCATACTCCAGAGAACTGGTATAATACTTATAACTGACTCAAGATATATCACTTCATTACAAGTAAACAGCCTTACCCATTCCCGATTTTTCCTCTCACACCAACAACACATACCATGGCAGAGGAATCCCAACAACAAACGACAACAACGGCAACGACGACAAACAGTCCCAAAGAATCGCCATCCAAGCTGTTCACATTAGACATAGGCTCCCCACTGACGATATGTGACAGTCTAGAACTACTCCATGGCCCAAGGCCGCTCACATTCACAGAAGAGGCGCTTTTATTTGAATCAACAACGATACGAACAGCAGAAGCCAGAACAGGATTCCTACAACTCAAGACCAAAAACGGTAGAATAATCAACATTCAAGCGTATTACCCGGCTATATCTCCAGATTCACGTCTAAGAGGCACCATATCTATCAGCTCATTGCAAAGGATGAATTTCTTCATGACTGGGACCAGATCCGCTGGTGCTATTATCGATGAGAATAATGAGACTCTTTTTGAAACCACCAATTCCAGATTGAAAACTTTAACGTTGGTATTGAACGATGAGGATATTATCATGCCGAATGAGGAATCAGAGTATTTCTCATTTTAGACCTTTCACATACACACACACTCTCTTGATAGAAAATCCATCGGGCCCATTTTGAAGCTAATTAAACCAGGAACGGATAGCATTATTATACTTCAGTACACAAGAAATGCCCATTCATCAGCAGATCAAGTATTTAAATTGAATGTGGATTCTTCTTAGTAAATGCATTGAGGATTAGAGTCATTAAAATGTCACCCAAGGTCTTAGATATTTGAACCTGATGGGTCTAAGAGTTATGAAACAGCTAGTGGAGAAAAATGTAAGAAATTTAATACTTTAATTTGCACACAAACATCCATTATCATTTCCTTGTGAACTGTACGTAGAATCACATATAATTTAGAAGCAAATCTTTAATCCAATTTGGCCATTCCAAAATTGCAAAGAGAAAACTGGAAAAAAATCAAAAAAAATTAAGAGTAGAACTCCTCATAGGGGGCTCGAACCCCTGACATTTCGGTTATCATTAAGATACCTCAAAGCTAGGCCTTGAAAGACTATAAAAGCCGAACGCTCTACCAACTGAGCTAACAAGGACGAGTTCTAAAATTGGAAAAGTGTTAATTAACCCCAGCAAATCAGGGGAAATGCAACAGTGTCACGTGAGAAATTCTGAATGATAATTTTAAGTTACTCAACTACTATACAATCTTGAACTCCTAGTCTATCAACTGCTTGGGAGAAGAGCTATAGCCTACCAAAAGGGGGGTATTTATATTATGACTAGAGAGGGTTTACCAGTATCCTTGTCAAAATGTGAATGTGATCATCTTGTTCTCTTTAAAGAGAGTTAATTCTCCTCTATGTTTAGGATTAACATATGGGTCTTCAATGTTTGGGAGCAGTGAAAATGCAAAATTGGAAAGTGATTGTTAGTGTTCATCGTTTATAATTGTCTGAAGATAGTTGCTGCGGCTAAGGCTGTTTTGGGAGAGACATGTGGGAATTTTGGAAGTAGAAAAAGACTTGAGTAACCGTTTGACAAAATCAGTTTCAAGTATAGAACTATCAAGCAGATGGTTCCGGAGCCTGAGAGGAAGATTCTTCAGTACTTTTATTTGTCTCTTGTGTTGTTGGTGCAGTGGCTGCTTCTTGTGCTTGTTTCAATATAGCGTCCATCTTAGCTTCGAGAGAGTCTAACATCTTCTCAAGACGCGTTGCTTGCTTTTCACCTTCGGAGAGCTTGTTGAAAGCTTCGAGGAATTCTTGCTGTGTCAATTCTTTTTCTTGGGTCATGAAATCTCTGATGTGTTAGTCCTTGAAGCATTTGTTAAATCAATTGGTTTAAGTGTAGCTCCTTCTTATGATAAATCAATTTTAACATTTTGGGCCTGTGGCGCTACAGCATCTTGCACGGAAGTAAATGGCAGACGCGAATCGGCGCGCTGGCGGGATTGTCAAAACAGTGGAAAATGGCAGTGGAAACGTGTTCAACAGAAAGATCAAAGGGGCCAAATGTTCTACGGGTACACTCCTTCAAACGTTCTCAAGGCTCAGGCTTTTCCAATCAATCAATAAACACAACCACAATGCAATTGAGCACATTGTTCTGTCTGTTCTTGGTGTCCATTGCATCTGCTTTGCCCTCACCATTCTCCACCGATACCGCCTTGATATACGACTCCAAGATCACCAACTTGGAATCTTACACATCTTTGCTTAACTACCTCAGAGAAGAATTGAGAGTCCCACTGCAAGTCTTAGAGTTCAACTCCCCAGAGTTGGAAATCTTCAAGAATGGCCAGAGAAACTTCGATAACTTGATCATCTTCCCAACCAAGGCCAGATCTATTGGTTCAGAGAGTAACATTCACGGCTTAGATCTATTGAACTTCTTCAACGACGGCGGTAATGTCTTCACCATCACATCTCCAACTGGGGTCAGCGAGACTGTCAGAAACTACTTGAACCAAATCGGTATCTACCCATCTCCAAGAAACCACGAATTGGTCGATTACTTTGTGGGCTCCAACGAAACCTCCTTCAAGTCTGTCAAGTTAACCGCTGAAAATGTCAAGCTTGAAAGCAACATCATCTCTTCCGTCCCAGAAATCACATACTCTGGTTCTGCCGCTTTGCTCACCAACAACAACCTCCTTTTCCCAATCTTGCAATCCCCAAGCACTTCTTTCACCAAGAACTCTCAAGAATCCGATGAAGCTAACAACTGGACTGTTGGTACCCAAGGTTACTTAGCTGTTGGCCACCAAGGTCTAAACAACGCCAGAGGTGCCTGGATTGGTGATGCCTCTTTGTTAGACGACTCTCAATTCAGCACTTTTGACAAGGAGTTATTGCAATGGACCTTCCAAATGAAGAACATCTTGAGAGTCACAGAAGTTAAACATAACCACATCAACGGTGATACTTACGCCGAAAGACCATACAAAGTCAAAGACGAACTCGAGTATCAAATCACCCTTCAAGAATTCAACGGTGAGCAATGGTCCCCAGTTTCCTTCTCCGATTTACAATTCGAAATCAAGTTGATCTCTCCATACCACAGATTGAACTTATCCGAACTATCACAAGACGAAAACTCAACCACTTACGGTGTCACTTTTAAGGTCCCAGACAGACACGGTGTTTACACTTTGCAAACCATCTATCAAAGACCAGGCTGGTCCTTCGTTGAAGAGAAGGAAGTCCTATCTATCCGCCACTTGGCCAATGACGAATACCCAAGATCTTGGGACATTCCAAACTCTTGGGTGTACATTACTTCCAGTGTTGTTGTCTTCGCTGCTTGGATCGTCTTCTTGATTGTCTTCATCTACATTAAGGACGGCAAGATCGTTGACTCCAAGAAGCAAAAATAGGACAGTCGTTTTTTTAGTTAGAGAGCAACTTATTGTACATTAGACGTGTTATAAACGTGAATCACTCATCGAACTATCATAATCTTTTTTTGTAGCAAAGTCGCCGCAGATTATTTGTGATACTTCGGGTTTAATATTGGTATTAGAGAAGTAAATCTATAAAGTACAAATGAGAACAAACAACAAACAGCAGTAGCAGTAGCAGCAGTAATAGCAATGCAATGAGGACGAAAGGTGACTAATCAAGCTCAAGCTCTGGCTTTCTTCTTTCGATTAGCATCCTCCATGAGCTCTTCAAACATACGAACCTCCTCGTCTTCCTCCTTGGATCTTCTGGTATTCAAGAACTGAGTACCAATGTAGTTCAAAGCGCTAGCTCTCGCAGCCCTTTCCTTAGAGCTGACACTCTTGTCGTTCAAAATCTTATCACAAACATCTCTCAAGATCCCTTGGATTTCAAATTTGGAACTAACCCACGCAGTGGCAACAATCTTACCAGTCATAGTTCTTTCAAATTCAGCCTTCTTATACTCATCCCACTCTTCACCATTTTCTTGAGCCTTGGCCATTTCGCTCATTGCACTTTGAGCATCCATGGCAGTAGACACGATATTCCAGACACCTTTCACAGCGGAACCTTTCTGTTTGGCTCCTGAGATCAATCTGGACAACCCTAAAGTCTTCTGAGAGTGTGAGAAGTCTCTGGCCTTCGTGACGTAAACCTTCCCAATTGTATGCAAGAGCTCTTCGCCAAACGATTCCATTTTCAAGTCGTCCAATTCTCTCTTGAGTTTTCTTTGGAAGTCATCAATGTCTTTGGATTGGGACGCAGTGGCGCAAGCATCAAGTTTGGATACCAAGTTCTTCGCCAAGGCTTCGACTCTCTTCTTCTTGTCTTCTTTCTTTTGGAGCTCTAACTTGAGGAGTTCTTCGCGTTTTTCCTTGGAAAGTTTAGAGGCCTTCTTCTTCTGGGAGACTTCATCAGATCCGTTTGAATGTGAAAGATCCGTGTTTTCAGATGGAGCTCCAGTAAGAGATCCAGCAGCAGAACTCTCGGCATCATCTGTGCCTAAGACCTCAGCGGCTTGGGTCAGATCTTTCAACATTGACAACTCACCAATCCAAGGTTGGAATGCTTCACCTCCAAACATCGTAGTAAAGAATTCATTTGGATCTTCAAACCCACGTTCAGGAACAGACTCTTCCTTACCAAACTTGTCATACTTCTCTCTTAGATCTGGATCACTGATGACCTGGTAAGCAGCACTGATCTTTTGAAACATTTCGATAGCTACCGGATCATTTGGGTCCTTTTGTTTATCTGGATGGTATTTCAAAGCAGCCCTTCTATAAGCCTTCTTGATTTCTGTATCGGTAGCTGTTGGTTCAAGGCCTAGGAGGTCATAATATTCAGTCTCTTTGACCATGATGAAATTCTGTGTGTTTTGTTTATTGATGCGATCAAAAGTTGTTATGACACCGGCTGATCAAGCAACCCTTTCATGATTATCAATTTAATAACCTGTGCGTTTATATGATTTCCATGATTTTGTGGTTACTTACCGAAATAGCCTCAGATGTCAGCAAGGGAATATTCGAGGTTCGCGAATCTTAATCACGTGTACGAATCAGGGAGTGAAGACTCGGTTAAAGGCGGAGTTTAGCTGAGACGAGAAACCCGCGTGGTTTTGGCAGGGTACCGGGAATGGGACCCCGCTGAAAAGATTGTTCAAATACCTTTCAATGTTTATTTACTGAATTGAATTTTAGTCCGTGAAGCAAACAAGAGATAGCTGTTAGCATGACTTATAACCTGTGTTTATATTAATGAACGTTCATAGTTCATTCATAAACAAGTCGTGAGTCGTGAGTCGTGGCTCGTGGGAATCCTATTGTAGTTGTTAATCAGTTTTTCATCTAGCGACAGCTGCATGCGCCATAGGCTATAAGTTATAACAGTGGCGTATAATGTGTCACAAAGTTTCCCATTTTGAGAGAAAAGTTTATGATATTATCAGCAAAAGATCAGAATTTGAAGAAGTATCAGAGTGATACATGCTATCAATGTAGGGAGCCGAGGAAACTGGAGAAAATCTGAACAAATCAGCGCAGGACATTTGCATTTTGCACTGGATTCTGGATATCTCAGACGCGGTAACGCTTATGCAGGCGGTAAAGATAAGCTAATCACCGCTAACATCAAGCATCAGCGATGCAAAGTATATTTACCCCCAAGATCCGTACATTTTCAACCGCTAACGTCAAGTAACACCAACGACGGAAAACAAGAAACCTCCAGGGCCGTCGTCAGCAAAGATAAGGTCACGGTGTCTGTTTCGCCCGCAAAGAGCTATATAAAACTTGAGAACCCATGGACAAACCAACCACAGTAACAACCAGTTCAATATGACAATTTAAACCTTCATCAATTACACTAGAAAAGAAACATATCTTCTTTGAATAGCTCTGAATATCTACTATCAAAGAATTCAGCCTCTAGCTACTAGCTACTATTATCAATATTCTATTATATCCACATACGATAACCGCCACCTCTGTGACTTCCACCATGCCAGAATCCACCGCTGATCCTATTTTATCCCTACTAGCAGACCGTATTGTTAATCAAAAGGTCGTGTCGTTCCATGGCGAACCGGTTCCAAAGGACATCAAAGCCCACCCTAAGCCAATTCACCTATCGGTTGGTACTCCTCATCATGGTTTTTTCCCTATAAATGGTGTCAATCTTGATATTACTTTGAAACCTTTTGGTGAAACTACTGAAACTGTCAAGGTCAACAAGGTTGCTAACGACGCCACAAAGGAACTTGATATCAAAGCTGCTTTCCAATATGGTCCAACTCAAGGTCATCCACAACTCCTTAACTTCACAAAAGAGTTGATTGCTGAAGTGAACCCTCCAAAGTACAAAGACTGGGATGTCACATGTACTAATGGGACTGGTGATTCTTTCAACAAGGTGTTTGGTGTCATTGTTAATCCTGGTGATGTTGTTTTGATGGAGGCTTACACTTATTTGCCAGTTTGCAACTACATCACAAACCATGGTGGTATCACCGTTCCTGTTGTGATGAACCATACTTCTCAAGAAAACCCAGGTATTGATGTTGATAGTTTAACAGAACTCTTGGAGAACTGGGAAACTCACCACCCGCAATTAAGAAGACCAAAAGCCTTATACACAATCCCAACTGGTCAAAATCCAACTGGGTTGACAATCTCTCAATTCAACCGTGCTGCCATTTACAACTTAGCCAAGCTTCACAACTTCCTCATCGTGGAAGATGATCCTTATGGTTACATTCAATTGAATGATCGTGTCTTGAAAGAAGAAATCACTCCATATCAATACGTCAATGAATTGTTACCAAGCTCTTACATCCAATACGATACCACTGGTCATGTTATCCGTTTGGAATCTTTCTCTAAGACATTTGCCCCTGGTACCAGATTAGGGTTTGTTGTTGGTAGCTCAAAGATTATCAAACATATGGTGAAGTTTGCCGATATCACATCAAGAGCACCATCAGGTATCTCACAAGTTGTCGTCAACCAATTCATTCAAGCTGTTGGCGGTGTTGAAGGTTGGATCAATTGGAACATCAACGTTTCTAAGGAATACGCCCGTCGTAACATTGTTCTTATTGAAACTTTACAAAAGTCTGAGGCTTTCAAGAAGGGATATATGAAGGTGATTGAACCAGATGCTGGTATGTTTGCTATTGTTGAGTTGAATTTCCCACCAAATGAACAAGAAGATTACCGTTCCGAACTTCAACAGTTGAGATGCAGATTGCTAGAAAGTGGGGTTGTTGTCACATACGGTAGCAATTTCGGTATCAGTGAAGAATATTCTAAGAAGGCCAAGTTCATTAGATTGACCATTGCTGCTGCTGATGATAGCAGTGAAATTGAAGAAGGTATGAAGAGACTTGGTGAAGGTATCCTTAAACATTTTGAACAGTAGATGTTATAGACATGGGTCCACTCGAATGACGACGTCATGGAACTGCAGGTACCAGGTGCACGAATTTATATTTAATAGGTTTTTAGTTCTGTACAGTTGATGGTTTTTAATGGCAATTAATATATATTTGAGAAAAGAAAATGATTCGGTAGTAATTAAAAAGTAGTTCATAGGATCAAAAAGCCAAAAAAACAAACGACCCCGGGCAGGATTGAACTGCCGATCTCACGATTAACAGTCGTGCGCCTTAACCAGCTTGGCCACGGAGTCTTTTTACGTGCTGTCAGATTTGAATTTGAGATCAGACTGCGACAGAATTACGTAATCACGATCCAAGGGAAAACGTCATAGAATTAAGAGTTTTTAATTAATTTTTGGAGCCAATGTTTCTGTCTTTTTTTGAAGGTTCAAGATACATCAGCTAACAAATTAATGCCAGTTCTCTTCAGATAAGTTTTATTAGAAATTTATAACCGATTAAACCCGCTTCGGGCGGAGCCCCCTTTATCAAATTATAATTTGTCAACGCGGATTTGCCCCTAAAATTTAATTAACCGCGCGCTATCTCCGTTGTAACTTTCAAGCACGCGTGGCTGTAATTGTAATTAGTAATTTTGTATAGCATCGTAGTTCATGTCTGTTGTGTGGGTTCAATTCAACTTCCAACATGATTTTATATAAATGAAACATGCCCTGCGATCTTTATTAGGACAGTCATTCATATAGTGAGACTATCACAGATGATGGGTATTCAATGAATAGCTTTATTTGAACTTTTCCGATTTGCATCAGTAATTACACAACACAACACAACACACTATTCAACCCCGGAGTCACTCAATTTGGTACAAAAAGTAGCTGATATGACACCTGTATCTGAGAATCAATCACCGTCTCCAGGGAAGACGATTTTCCCCACTGACGACGACCTGCCAGTCAGTCGTCTTTTCACTCCATTTCTCAGTAAGAAAGTACCACCGATCCCAGATATCAATGAAAGACGTAAATGGCCCTACATGACATCAAATTGGGTATCCAAGATCTTCCTCTTTTGGTTAGTTGGGATGTACAATGTTGGGTACAAGAGAACTCTTACTGTTAATGATTTATGGGAGATTCCTGATGAGTTAAAAATTGAAAATATCTTTCCTTTGTATCAGGAGACTTTAGCAAACCAGAAGAAACCAAAGAAGAATATCCTTAGAGCTACTTTGAAGACCCTTCAGTCTGATTTCGTGATTTCTTTGACTTTGAGATCCGTATCAAACGTTGCTCAGATCGTGTCTCCATTGTTAGTGAAGAAGTTAATTACCATTGTCCAAACTCGTCGTGAAGGAAACAAGTCAGTTGATCATTTGAATGCTGGTATTGGTTACTCAATTGGTATTGCTTTATTGCTTATTGTCAATACTCTCACCCAGCAACACGCGATGTATTACGGTAAGTTGGTTGGTGCTAAGGCAAGGACCTTACTGACCAAACATATCCTTTCGAAATCCATGAGACAAACTTCTTCAACTGCGTCCAAGTTCCCAAAGGGTAAGCTTATTGCCTTGATGAGCACTGATATTGCCAAGATGGAAATGGGACTCACATTCTTGCCTACTTTGTTGACCATTCCTGTTCCTATTATCATTGGTATTGCTTTGTTGATTGTCAATCTTGGTGTTTCTGCCCTGACAGGGATTGCCACTATCTTCATCATCTTGGCTATCTCTGTTGCGCCGGCGGTGAAGTTTGTCAAGAACAGAGCCCTATCAGCTCCCTTCACAGACTCTAGAATCACCTTGATCAGAGAAGTGTTACAATCGTTGAAGTTTGTCAAGTTTTACACATGGGAGGAACCCTATGCTGAGAAGATCACAGAGATCAGATCTCAAGAATCGAAATTCATTTGGAAGGCTCAAAACAATATCAACTTGATCTTATCGTTGGTTGTCGGTGTGCCTAGTTTGGCTTCCATGGTTACGTTCTTGACTCTCTATGGGATCTACAACAGTAAGAGCGGTGTCAATCATAGATCTGTCGCTGAGATCTTTTCGTCCTTGTCGCTGTTTGGTGTTATTTCTGGGTTCATCACGAACATTCCCATGCTTCTGTCAAACGTCCTTGGTGCTTTGGTCAGTTTGAATCGTATCAGTGAATATTTGAACGACGATGAGGAAGGTGATTCTCAACATGGCCAGTCTTTGTACTTAACTGAGAAGGAGTCTCAAGTCGCTGCTGCTGCTGCTGCTGATGCTGCTGTCTCGATTGTCAATGGGACTTTCCAATGGGATGAGCTCACTGCTCGAGAAAGCGATAGTTTGGACTTGAAGAACGATACTTCCAGCTCTATAGGCCAACAACCAGCCTCCAACTCTTCCACAATTCTTCAGAACATCGACTTGACCGTTCCTAAAGGTTCCTTCACCGTTGTTATTGGTCCAATCGGATCAGGGAAATCCTCCTTGTTATCAGCCATCAATGGTGATCTTCACTCCGATCAGCCTTGCTTGTCTGTTTCCGGTTCCAAGATTCTTTGTACCGCTGTTGGCGATCCTGCTTGGGTTCAGAACGCCACTATTAGGGACAACATTCTGTTTGGTTCACCATACGATGAGGAGTTCTACCAGGATGTGGTGACTGCTTGTTGTCTCGACGATGATATCAAGTTCTTGTTTAAGCCCAATGGAGATCTAACCGAAATTGGTGAACGTGGTGTCACATTGTCTGGTGGACAGAAGGCTAGAATCAACTTAGCCAGGGCTGTTTATCATCATGGGATCGGTAGTGGTGCTCGCGAGGGAAGATTCGACATCTATTTGCTAGATGATGTGCTAAACGCCGTTGATTCGAAAGTCGGGAAGGAAGTCGTTGACAGATTGATGTTTGGTTTATTGAAGGGTAGGACCAGAATCATGGCCACCCATCAATTGAACATGGTTGAGTTGGCGGATCAGATTATCTTTATGAATGGTGACGGCACTGTTGATGTGGCGTCATCGAAGGAGGAATTGTACCAG
>JAKTWX010000022.1:1295-13394 GCA_030582275.1 Waltiozyma pijperi
TGCAGGGACGCAATGTCCACGTAGATAAAACTTTTCACTCTGGACATATCCAAACCCATACACACACTACATACATATACTAGTTAGATATAATATAACCAGCATGAACTCCTCACAGATCCCCAACCACGAGGACTCAGAACAATAATAAATATACAATATCTAGCAGCTAGTGCTAGCTATGTAATTATATATGGCGCTGTGTATAAATATAGTCCTGAACCTTCTTCTAATTTTTACCCGTGATCTCCTGGAGAATCAATAATTTTCGTGCCAATATGTCTATATATGGGATCAAAAAACTGTACGTAGGCTAGAATTTTTGGTATTGCAAATGTCTCTTAGTGTTCATTCTACTTGTATATCTCAACTTTCAATTGTCAGCAACTATATAGGACTTGTCAAGTTCTGCAACTGTCCCTTACATATTCTCGCATATAGGTCGCGCATGCATGAGCGTCGCTAGTGCATAACAAGGAAAAAAAGCTCAAATATGCAGAGTCGTACAGCGGCCGAATCTTACAGTCCTTATAAAAAGTGGGAAAACTTTAACTTTAGGATCTGATTTTTTGGTATCATGTGGATATAAGTTGCACACAATAGACAATTAAAATGAAAGAGGCAATGATGAAAATGCTGGATCTTTTAATTACCCTATAAAGGGACATAATGGAGAATCTTCGTGTCTTTATAAGTCGATTCATGTCATCCGGGAGTATGTGTTACCTTCTTTTTTCTTCACTATTATGGTACATTAAAAGACGAACAACAACCCATTGGGATCATAAGAAGATAGTGGTTGTGCGCACCGTAAGTGTGTGGTGACTGTATTGAAACAGGGGAATAAATTGAGCCAAACGATGAGTTTTAAACCGTTATATTACTGCTCCTTTTTCGTATTTTCATGGTTGATAGAATCGGAGGCATCTTGCCCAGCCTCTGCCTTGACTTCTGTATCAGAAACCTCGTCATCTGATTCAGAATCTCCACTAGATGACTTCTTGGCGAGTTCTATTTTCTTTATTAAAGCAAACATAACCGATTCTTTTCTTGACATCTTTGATCTTTTCCAAACAAATTCACATTTGCGGCAAGATCTTGGAATTTTGGTCTCGTAATGTGAACACTTTGGTCTTGTTGAAAACATTTTATGGATTAGACTGAAGCTGCAGGTGAGTATAAAATTAACTGGCGATGCCTATAAATCGAACTAACTCAGAGATAATGGGGATCCCATACATTTTATATAAATATACGATCAAAGTCTTTTTGACATTTGGCGCCTTCGCCATAAACATTTAATATTTAATTGAAACAGCTCGCTTTCATAAGACATCTCCTTTCATCTTTAAGCCTTTCTTCGCGCCCAAAATAGGGGGAATTGATCTACACCTAACCGAAAGGGCTCGCTTTACCACTGATTCAAAGCTATTAAGTCTGAACTGGTTTGAAATATGGAAGTTCCTCACTTTTTTCTGAGCTGTGAGCAAGCTACAGGCTACAGGCTGTAATTCCAGACTCCTTATTATATTATATCGGCGCACTCTAAAATAATGCCACATTTCATAAGTAAACCCCAAAACAACACAAAACCGAAACCTTACTCGGAAAGCCGAAGACATATTAGAAGGCCACAAACCAAACTTGAAGCCAGCGATCAATCTAGTGTCAATTTTAAGATACCAAAGATTCCAATAATCGTGACAGAATGATAAAGGTTGAAATGTTACCAAGACTACAAACCCCTAATACCAATTTCCAAATGATATATGATTACTTTATAGTATACAGTGAATGAGAACTTACCAGTGAATATAAGTTATTATGCGGAGACTTCAGGTATACTTTCAGCCTTTTCTTCTTCCTTGACTTCTTGAGCTGTTTCTTTCAACTCTTCAGCTTGCTTTTTTTCCTCTTGTGGTTCAGCATGTTCCTGAGACTCATCATTTTTCACGGGAGGCATGTCAAAAGTGACGTCCTTACCGTCACCATAATCCTTAATGTTCTCGTCCGTCTCGTCCAAAGTCTTCTTGAACTGAGACAAATCAAAAGCATTGGAGTCATCGTTCTCTTCATCGGCTTCCATAGCAAAGGCACTGGCAAACTTCTTCAAAATGATTTCCTTCCCTGTTAGCTTCTTGGCGTCCTTAGCCTTTTCGTTCAATCTCTTAATTTCGTTATCTCTCTTCCACTTGGCAAAGCTTTCGATTGTGATTGGTGTTAAAGTGGCTCTATTCAACTTCCCTCTCTCAGTCTCGATGAATTCTTCTAATGTGATCTTTGGCTGTTGGTCAGCTTCCAACTTCTCTAAACGTTTTTGTTCTTTGGTCTTCAACACGAAGCCTTCAGGTAGCGAATGTCTGTACTTACACTCGTTACCACCGTTAGGACACACCCAAAACCAACCGTACTTCCCTTCCTCGACGGCTTCAATGAAGAACTTACACACCTTGTCGGTCGTTGTTCTTGGGTTCCCATGCTTGGACTTGATAACTTCTCTCAACTTCTCTTCATCCCATTGCTCCATGGTATCTTTCTCCTTTTCGGCACGGTCATCAGTGTATAAATCCTTCTTGGTGGCCTTCTTACCGATGTTCATGTCGTGGGAGAACTTACACTTAGGACCCTTGATACATCTCCCGTCTCTGAACAAGACACACAAGACAGACTTAGGATCAACACCAAACGGAACTTTTTGTTGAACTTGACTCTTCATTAAGGCCAAAGCTTCAGCCTTAGCGGCTTCGGCAGCCTTCTTTTCTTCAAGACGACGCTTAGCCATGGCTTGTTCTTTCTTAGCTTGGGCTGTGGAACCAACGGTTTGTTCAATTTCACGGATTTGCTTTTGAACTTTGGTGGATTTGTTCTTATTCTTCATACCAAAGGTCTTGTCAGCAGCGAGCTTCTTGGCATCCTTCTTAGGAGCCTTACCTTCCTTTTGATTCTTCTTTGGTGGCATTGCGTTATATCGATTTGTAAGTACACACTGATACTGAGAGTTTGGAAATCAGAAGTATGTGCTGTAGCCTACAGTCGATGGTTTTGGAGTACGGTACTTTGCTCATCTTGGCCTTTCCACATATATCGGAAGCTTTATTTTTTTTCAGTTTTGTTGATAATTTTGCGCGACTGCTGCCAAGATTCCACGGGCAGGAAAAAGCTTATGTAATGGCGTAGTCATAGAGATACTGCTACTACGGAGTCCGTTTAATTCCTTCTTTAATCAATGCAAAATGATGTTCATAACCGTGTGTATATATGTTTCATAGCAAATCTATAAGATCTCCCTCCTCGTCATCGTCACAAATAGCCTTCAATCCTTGGTCCTTCTGCATGATACGTTCAATATCGTTCATAACCTCGTTATAATTCTTGAAAAGATGTAGTTTGATCTTGACGTTGCCTTCAGGAATAGGCAATTTCTCCAATAGTAATTTAGCAGTGAAAATTCTACCCAACCATTCATCGGTCTTCTCAACTGTGCAGTAAGGTAGCATCTTGATATTTCCCATAGTTGGAGAATTGAGATTATATTGATTGTAGGTTCCCGAGATAGGACTGGATGGAACTGAGTTAAGATATGCGTTGTTGGATGATCGATGAGTTGGAGGAGTTGGAATTGGTCGTTGTGGCAAGGAAGGTGGCAGTCTTCCGGAATTTTTCACTGGGGCGCATTGAACAGTAGCAATGGATCCGTCAACACCGACAATAGTGGCACTGTTGTTCGAACCTTGAGAGCCTGGGTCACTATTCTTCAGATACTCTGGTTTGTTCGGAATAGGTGGAGGTTTTCTTCTCAGATGTTCTGGTTTGAGGGGAACTGGTGGTGGTTTTCTTGATCTTGGAGGTGGCGGTGGAGGAGGCGGAGAGTCCAAAAAGAACGAATTATCAACGTCGTCTTTCTCCAAAGTCAAATCCTGCTTCAAAACTTTCCCTGATTTCTCTTCTGACTGCTTTTCCAAGTCCAACAAGTGACTTTCATAGATTAGATCTTGATCCAGATCGATCAGGTCATCGTCTTCATTGAAATATTGCACAACATGGTCTGGTTTCCTTGAAGTGCTGGCAGGGGTACAAGATGCAATAGCACTACCCGAATCCTTGAGACCTTTAGATGGCGTGCTTAGAACTCTTTGAATCTGTAGATAGGTGTCTTCTGTCATGGACTCATCAGCAACTCTGACGAAGATACCCATCACATGTTCCGGATATGACTTGGCCAAATCAGTGTATGCCTCTAAATCTTGTTCTCCAGAGTCACCAATAAGGAAAAACTTCTTGTCCCCATAGTGTGCAATGATTCTTTCCAATGCGGCTCTCTTACGAGCATGGGATGGTTCCCACATACTTCCAAGGAAATTACCAGAGTACTTCTTCAAGTACATTGATCCTACTGGGAACTGGAAATATTCAAAGAACTTGGTCAAGTTATCAAACAATTGGTATGGCGAGTTGGAGACATAAAATATAGGCATACCGTTAGAATCGTTCTTCTTCAAGAACTCTGCAGCACCAGGTATTTCCCATGTCTGAATATCATCCACGAAGCAGTTTCTGAACAATGTCCGCTTATCACCACAGACACCAGTTCTTTTGATAGTATCGTCAATATCGGTGATGATACCATACGAAGAATCACCATGAAAGAACGTCTCTTTGTAAGAAAATATCTTCTCATCTTGTGTAACTGCCACTTGCATGTAAGTTGGTTTGAAGTCACTGATGAGGTCCATATTGAAGTTCCCCAAGGCATCAGTCACTGTGTGTTGAATCTCTAACTCGTCTCTAGTTGCCCCACCCACAGCGATGGTTAGCTCAAGATTTCCCAGCGATTTATAGAAGAAGGCGGAAATTCTCTCTTTCAATACGTCATCAGTATATGAATCAGAACTAGCGGTAGTGACAGACGAATCATCCGAATCCCCAGTTCCTGGTCTCTTGGGATAAACAGGCAACCCTGTATCATCTTCATGGAAGTCTCTAACGGATCTATTGAAATCTTTCAATTTCTCTTCATATTCTCCATTGTTGGTGTCTCTTGTCTTGACTAACTGCTTGGCCAATTTCAAGAAGAGTTTCTTCTTCCTTGCTCCTCCTTCGTTATGATAAACCAACCCATGAGCCTGTGTAGCATAACTTATCTTCCCGTCTTCAACAATTTGACGAGTGAAATGAGGATAGATGATAATCTTGGCACATCTGACATCTTGATTATATCCACCACCATTTGGGTCCAGCTGTCGTTGTGATTGCCCGTTGGAAGAGTATGCAGTATTAGCTTGGAAGGATTCCGTGTACGTTATAGCTTTAGATTTTGCCTCAGAAGCCAACTGAGTTACCGTTGTTTGGATAGTGGGGAGGTATGAATCCTTTGCAGTCTTGACGATATCATAAAGACGCTGCCTTCTGGAGGAGTTATTGGTAGTCATTGAGTAATGTGGTGATTTGCCAGCGCTTATATTGAGAGTGTTGATAACTGGTAAAGTGGTTGTTGAGTTGAGGCGGTGTGAATGTGTATGTGTGTTATGGCTGATGGAACAGCACTTTGTCCGTATGACCTTGAACGATATCAATGTGAACGATTGAATCAAGAAGTGGAGATGTTCTGAGAATGAAGACCCTTAACAATTTGTTTGTTTATCAGCTTTGAGGTATATGAAACAGAATAAGGCTTCAAGAGTTTATCAGTTGAGAAGGTGGGTGTCAGTCTATTGGGATTTTAATGATATTGATAGCAATTGAAAGATCTTGGAACTAGTACATAAAGCACATCAGATAATAACAGGATAAATATTAAGGATTAGAATATTGTACAACTAGTGATGAAGTTGATGGCAAATCACAATTACCGCCCAACATATTATTTAAAATTAGCCGCGATAGCCAATATTATTATTATTCACGTGAAGCTGATCACGTTGATCAACATGTGTGCAATTGTAAGTCATTATATGACACTAAGAGCCTCATAGTAATAACAAAAATACAACAATTTAACTACAACATTTAAACCATGAAGTTTACGAAAACAGTTAATGGACATAACATTCAAACTTGTTTAAACTTGACAAAAAAAAATAAATCTCCGATACGGGGAGTCGAACCCCGGTCTGCTCGGATTTTATAAAATTTGAAAATTAGACTGAATGACCCACGTGACTCGCAGACCAGTGCTCATAACTTTTATATATTCCTCCTTTGGGAAGTTTTCCCCTCCTATTATAGGAGACTGGCCGGTGCTGCTCCACAGTGTACAGCTGATGTGTTATGTTCGATATTGATCCATGTTCCTGTTTCAATTATCTTTTCCTACGATAAACAAAGTATTTTCTCATCCACAGATCAATCATGGCATCGATAAGTATCGGTAACGAGCTTAAAGATGGGTTCAAAGAGACGAACAATTGGGTCACCAACAACATCAATTTTCTTGGTGATATTGAACAATTCTATCAACAACGTTCTCTTTTAGAGAAGGAATATGCCACTAAGTTGAACGCACTCACTGCTGAATTCCTCTCGAAGAAAGCCAACAAGACCACAAGCATCTCGGTCGGGGACTCGCCAAAAGTGACGCCTGGTTCGTTGGAGTCCGCTACGATGGTCACATGGAACGAAGTGTTGACGAGAACAGAGGAGATCTCTAGAAGCCATGGAGTGTTCGCTAACGAATTGAGCTCGAAAGTCGTCGATCAAATCACGTCGCTAAAGACCTCGCTGAACCACCACAAGTCTAAGCTGGAAGGGTATCATAACAGTTCGCTTTTGAAGAGCAAGGAAGACTTCACCGGGATGGTTAATAAGGCCAAGAAACACTATGATGATACTTGTCAAGCCATGGAAACAGCTAGAGCCAAAGCTGAGAAGTCAAGCAAGTATGAGAAGAAGCTTAATGAGAAGAAAACAGAGATGAACATCGCCAAGAACCAGTACCTGCTCACTGTGAATGTGGCTAACAGATTGAAGGACAAGTTCTATTATCAGGATTTACCAGAGATTCTTGATTTATTCCAGGATTTAAACGAATTTAAAACGAAAAGGTTGAACACAATCCTAAACAACGCATCGATCCTAGAGACGAAGAAGAACGAAAGAGACTCCGCACTGCTGCAACAGATCAAGCAAACCGTCCAGGGCAACGACTACCAATTGGACACACAGATGTTCATCAAACACAATGCCGAGACATGGAAAGAACCTCAAGATTTCTACTATGTTCCCTCCTCGATTTGGCACGAGGACGATACGTTTGTCGTTGAGAATTCCGAGCTGTTGGAGTTGAAGAAGGTTTTAAAGCTGGCTCTCCAAGAGGATCAACAATTCGGCTCGAAAGTGGAGCAATCCAAAGAGTCTCTCGCCTCGTTAGCACAAAAGAAGACCAGTTACAAATCACAAACTGACGCAGAGTTCGAGTTGAAGAAATCCCTGGACATTCTCAGCACGTATCTGTTATCGCTGTCAGCATTGATCGCCGATGAGAACCGCAAGGTCAAAGCACAAGTCGAAGTTGAGACAATCGAGAATAACGTCCAAGGAGACATCGATCTTAACGTGGACAATCTGACAGTTAGCACCAAGAAAGCAGGGTTCTTTGATAAATTACGTGGAAGCAGTAAGAGGAAATCAGTGGTCACGGATAACAATTCCGACTTATCGCCCTTCCATAACGACGATGGTGATTCTCAAAGTATCATTTCCGGTTCTCAACACAGCGTCAAGTCCTCTTCGACCTCTCATCATGGATTCAGAATCTCCTCTTTATTGAGATCCAAATCTGTCCACTCCACCAACTCCACCATTCACTCAACAGTGCTCCAAGGTACCGCGCTGTACGCTTATCAAGCTCAAGGATCCGATGAGGCGTCAATGACACCGGGTGAGATATTCTCTGTGGGACAAACTGACGATGGTTCCGGATGGACTTTGATTCATAAAAGTTCAGGCGAAGAAGGGTTGGTTCCTACGTCTTATCTGTCCATTGAATCAGTTAACGATACTAGCAGTACGCCTGGCAAGAAGAAAGGTCCTGCTGTTCCGAAACCACGTGGTAGTGGTAAGAAACATATCAAAGTGACATATCCATATACCGCTGAAGACGAAGGGGAATTGAGCATTTATGAGAATGAGACTTTGGAACTAGTCGAAGCTGACGATGGAAGTGGCTGGACTAAAGGCCGTAACGAGAATGGCCAAATTGGGTTGTTCCCAACCAGCTATGTTGAGATTTTATAGAAGTGTATTATTATATTTAACATATCTAATATAGATCAAACTTAAAGAACTCTGTCACCTTGCAAAGTTCTCACAACAACACTGCCATCCTTTTCACCAAAGTAAGCCTTTTGCGGATAATCCAAGAACAAACCTGTCTCAACGACACCCAACGTCATCTTCAACTGTTGGTGCAATTGCTTTGGGTCCTGGATGGCACCGAAATGGGCATCGATGATGAAGTTGTTGTTATCGGTGATCACAGGCCCAGCCTTAGCGGACCCACCTTGTCTCAAGACGACAGATTCGGCACCGTATTCGTTCAATTTGCCAGTGAGGTAGACATAAGCAGAAGGAACAACTTCAATTGGGACACCTTTGGTCCATTGAACTCCAAGATTTTGAGACTTCTTTCTGTAATCGGCAACCAAGATGAAGCTCTTAGAGGAGTAAGCGACCAATTTCTCTTGGAATAAACAAGCACCACCACCTTTGATGGCATTCAACTGTGTATCCACTTCATCGGCACCATCAAATGCGATATCTAACTGTGGGTATTGCTCAATGGAACCCAGCTTCAAGCCATTGTCCAGGATCAAGTTCTTGGATTGGAACCCAGTTGGAATACACACGAAATCGGCCTTGTTGTCTAATTGGCCAATACGTTCAGCAACGTAAACAACCGTGGAACCAGAACCAATACCGATAACTTTGGCACTTGGTGGGAAGTTTTCATCAACGGCTTTGTAGGCTGATAATCTCTTGGATTCTTCAGTTGGATCGGAAAGAGGCTTCAACTCGGAGTATGGGATAAGTGGCATTATGGAATATTGAGTTGGGAGAGGGAACAGTTAGATGAAGTTATCTGAAAACCTGGAGAAGTAAGGGTATCAATTCGTAGTGCTGCTGCATATGTCAAATATTCTTGAAGGCCATGTGGCTGGATGATTCACCGCGGACGAAGAAAAAAACACCTGGCGGGACAAAATTTCAATTTGTCCGAGAATTTTCGGAATTTCCAAGGGACAAAATGTCCAAGAATTAATGCAAGGGACAAGCAGCATCCAGTACGATTTCTGCAGTGAATCAAAACAACAAACCAATCGAGACAGTTGAAAATAAACAAATCATTTAACTTTCTTGACATCTAATTCAACGAATTCAATTCGGCTTCATGAAAGCTTTCAAAAGATCAGTCTTCAACAAGAAATCAAAACAGCCACCACCACCGCCACAGCAACCTCAGCACCAACCGCCTTACCCAACCGACAACAACAGCAACAACAACAACGATTACATCACATTCCCAACCTCGGATGTTTCAAACTCCATAGATTTCATCAAACAAGTACACGAAAGAGAGTTCCCTATGGCGCAATCAAGAAGAAGACCAACAGAAAACGACTACTTCACTCTCAACCAAGCACAGATATCGGCTCCAATGACTCCAGACATCCAACAAACTCCGGTCAAAAAGGGACCACCATTAAACAACAACAGCGATATTGTACCACCGATGTCAGACCCTTTACAGGCATCAACCATCCAAAGACAAACCCAGATCAATGGATACATAGTGTCAACGATCGATAAGTTGAACATAGGCCCAGTGGGGGAATTCTTAAAGACAATTCTCATAGCTTTAACCAATAGACTATTATCCTCGCAATACATCAACTCAAGCCCATCTTCTCAAATCCATTTACAATCGTTCCTGTACGGTGTCGTCACCACGTCTTTGGTCCTGTTCATCTCGCCTTTCTTAAGCGTGTACCTAGACTCATGGGTGGTGCTTTTGATCAGACTGTTCAAACATATCATTGGGTGGCTAGTCGGTGGGTTTGCACTACATTACGTCATCAGATCCAAACAATCAGGAACAACCGGTACTTCTGCTTCAACTCCACAGCAATACTACACTCAACCTGCTCCTCATAAGTACCAACATTTGCAATACTCCGTGAAGAACACCAATGGTCAGAAAGTCAGCCGTAAGTTGGTAAAGATCCAAGAACCTGATAATTTGACTAATCCCAGTACCCCACCTCCTCCAAGATCTCAAAACCGTCCTCGTCCATTACCACGTTCACCGGAGAAGCAACAACAATTGCAATTACACAGCGATGAAATAGTTGACACCACACACGGAGTAAGAAGATCAGATGATACTTTGAGTAAAAGACCCATCTCCAATTATGATAAGTTTATCAATGCCGCTTATGAGAAAGAGAGAAGAGATATGGAGTATGAGAGGTTTGTAAGGGATACCGCTGAGGCTGATGAGGGGGATTATACTGATGAGGATTATTCTGAAGTAAATCGTATGATCTGATGTGGTGTATATTTATTTAATGATAATGTTTTTGACACAAATAATAATTGGTGGTAGGGCGACACGGTGTCACGTGTAAATCTTAGGGCTACATCGATTGCTTTGTTTTCCAACTTTTCAAAAATCTTACTGCAACATCCAAACATCAAATTTGGAACCTGGAAATTTATCAGCGTATTTTGGCACATTCGGAAGTTCTCGCGAAACAGTCCCTACGGACAATTTTCACCAGCGAGGAAATGGCAGATCCAGCTGCATGAAAAATCAAAACCGAGTTTTTGGTAAAACGAAAAAAAAAAAGATGAAGAAGTGCTACAAGAGGTACACCGTGAACATACACATGCACACTCTTGCTTTAAAAAGATACTTTACTTCCAGGATCAACTACAACAATGTCTGCCGCTAACAAAGTTTTATCTGAAAAGCCATCCGAATTAGAATTACAAGTCGCTCAAGCTTTCGTTGACTTGGAATCTGCCTCCGCTGAATTAAAGGCCGAATTAAGAACCTTACAATTCAAGTCCATCAGAGAAGTATGTCTTTATGATTGAATGGGGAGACATTGGCCTGTGTTTGGAATGCATGGCATCAGGTATCAAACACTATGGGCACTCACGGCGCCATAGACGAGTCGATTCATTCCGAACCCATGTCTCCTCATACCCATAAAGTCTTAACCCTCTTGAACAACCATACTAACTTTTCTTGAATCCTACAGATTGAAGTCACTGGTGGTAAGAAGGCCATTGTCGTTTTCGTCCCAGTCCCAGCCTTAGCTGCCTACCACAAGGTTCAACAAAAGTTGACCCGTGAATTGGAAAAGAAGTTCCCAGACAGAAACGTTGTTTTCTTAGCTGAAAGAAGAATCTTAGCCAAGCCAGGTAGAAAGGCCAAGCAATTACAAAAGAGACCAAGATCCAGAACCTTGACTGCTGTCCACGACAAGATCTTGGAAGACTTGGTTTTCCCATCCGAAATTGTCGGTAAGAGAGTCAGATACTTGGTTGGTGGTAACAAGATCCAAAAGGTTTTGTTAGACTCCAAGGACCAAACCTCTGTTGACTACAAGTTAGAATCTTTCCAATCTATCTACAACAAGTTGACTGGTAAGCAAGTTGTTTTCGAATTCCCAGAAACCAACTAAATTTGTTTTTGAAGTTTAAAAAAAAGATATTTGTACTTATTTAATAAATCTCAATCATTTCATTCTCCCCCTTTGCATTTGTTTTAATTCTTGGTTTTTGTCTGTATAGTTTGTAGTTGAGCGACTTGAGTTGGAAACTTTTAAGGATACTTTTCTTGTGTCAACTGGTTCAAGGCTCAAGAACACAGATAGATATCGAACTGTCATGTAAATCTTAAGAATATATATAATAAAACTGGAAAGAAAGATATACAAACGAACAAAGCCAAGTGTAAAATCTAGCAACTAACTCCCGTTCCTTTTGCAACTGGTGAAGCCGCTAAGCTTAGAACTTCTTACCAAACAAGATCATTTGCAATTGATCGTACATGGAGATGACACCGGCACCGGCAATACCTCTCAAGATGTTGGC
>JAKTWX010000022.1:13414-46671 GCA_030582275.1 Waltiozyma pijperi
TATAGTTTGTAGTTGAGCGACTTGAGTTGGAAACTTTTAAGGATACTTTTCTTGTGTCGAACTGATATAAATCTTAAGAATATATATATATAATAAAACTGAAAAGAAAGATATACAAGCGAACAAAGCCAAGTGTAAAATCTAGCAACTAACGCCCGTTCCTTTTTCAACTGGTGAAGCCGCTAAGCTTAGAACTTCTTACCAAACAAGATCATTTGCAATTGATCGTACATGGAGATGACACCGGCACCGGCAATACCTCTCAAGATGTTGGCCCCACAACCCTTGAACAAAGAAGCTGGACCTTCCTTAGCCAAGATCTGGGTGAAGGCGTCAAGAGCACCTTTGTACTTAACAGCCTGACCAGAAGTCATCATCATTCTTCTTCTGACAGTGTCCAATGGGTAAGAGGCAGTAGAAGCACCGGTAGTGACGGCCCAACCCAACAAGAAAGAAGCCAAGAAGTTACCCTCCAAGTTACCGGTCAACAAGACTGGCTTCAAGGAGTCGTACATACCAAAGTACAACCCTCTGTACACAACAATACCAACAAGGGAAGGCAAGAACCCACGGTAAAGACCGGCAATACCGTCGGAGGCCAAGGTCTTCTTGTAGACATCGACCAAACCCTTGTATTCTCTTTCACCACCACCTTCTTTCTTGGCGGACTTAGCATCGTTGGCCAATCTGGTACGGGCGTAATCCAAGGAGTAAACAAACAACAAGGAAAGACCACCAGCAGCACCACCGGAGGCCAAGTTACCAGCAAACCAGGTCCAGTACCCGTCTCTTTCCTTCTTGAACCCGAAAAGTGCCTTGATCTTGTCCTTGAAGGCGAAGTTCAAAGCTTGGGTTGGGAAGTAACGCAACACGTTGGCGGTGTTACCTCTCCAGAAAGAAATGAGCCCTTCTTCTCTGGCGGTTCTGGAGAAACATTCAGCAATACCGTCATACTTCTTGGCCAAACGGCCTTGCTTGATCATTTCATCTTGGTTTTGGATCAACAACTTGACTCTTTCAATTGGAGCAGCAACGGTCTTAGAGACAGCGGCGGAGACACCACCCATAAGGAAATCAGCAAGGAAGGAAGACTTGGCTGGCTTTTGTTCGGCAGACATTGTAATATTTTTGTGTCTTGTTTAACTCTGTGTTTAACAACGTAATGTGAAATGAATTAACCAGATTGTGTATTGTGAAGTGGGAATATATGGTTTTTTTTTCCAAATTTATCTGCCACGTCTGATTTGTATAGATTATATTATACAGATATCAAACAGGGTAACAGAAATCTCGACTTTGCATCAACTCTATTGGCTGGCAATCCAATGTCTTGTGCTGTAACGTAATTGGCTAGTTGAACAGCCTGAGGGGTCAGACACTTTCCGTTTCGGGACACAAATATATAACCAACACGAATTGTTTTGTTTTGTTCACATGCTAATAGTTTTAAGGTTGTCTGCTACGTGACTTTACAAACTGGAAACCTTAAACACTACAAACTTCGTATAGTGCGCTAGATTTATTTCCATCTTTACAACACAAAACATATATCAATTGACGCACCACCAGGTGTCAAGGAATCAGAAGCTACACAGTTGGTTAGCACTTGATGATACTCTGATCCAATGTCCATTCGATGTTATACAACAGCCCCAGCTTGATTTGAAAGCTTGTTGTTGCTAGCTGCCAATATACCCTGCCCTGCAACGTGAATTTAATTTAAAATTAAGGTTGCCAAATTATTAAATTGACGTTTGCGTGCAGCTTTTATCTCAGCCGTACCTTGAAAATAATGTCCATATTAGGGAGGCGCGAACATGTATTATGTGCCTTCGCTGGCCGTCGGACTCGTGGGGTAAATTATAAGCTAAATGGCACGTGTGTAAATCCACTGGGAATTATAGATTTATAACTATCGATCGGTATATCTAGTTCAATATACTAATTCAAGCTGAACTGATACTAGATAGGCCGTGAGTAGTAGTACGAATCTACTTCAATCTACAGAATTCATTTAACACAATGAGATCATAATATTCACCGTTCAACTTTCCATCTTCAACACAGAGACGAAATCCACAAGTTTTCTAACGGTTTCCTCATCAACTCCATAACCCATATTAAGATCGATTTCTCCTCTTACCACTCCTTGCAAATCGAAAATCTTCAACACGTCTCTAGGATAAACACCGCCACCCAAGGGATCCATGACTTTACAATTATTGATCAATCTCAAGTTATCTGTGATCACAGGAAACGTATGATTTGCATTACCGTGGACGTTACTCGATACGCCAATCAACGATATATCCTCTTGCTCGTGAAGAAATTGATGGAATTGGGACAAAAATGGAAGATAAACACATGATCGTACCCCGAAGAATAATAGCACCAAGTATTTTGAAGGGTTAAAGAGTGTTTGGAATTTGACGAATTCAATATGATGTGATAATGGCTGATACACTTGGATTATCTCTTGAGAGTTGATGATATCGTTCTGAAATCCAAAAGGTTTGGGCTTCTTGTATGCTATTTGATCAGCTGAGGGCAATTCATCATCCATGGTGCTGTATTCTGGAGATGGCAACCCACCGGTGTAGTGGTCGTAGGATCGTTTCATCAGTTCTTGTTTTGAGATATTGTGGCGGACTGTTGATGGTTAAGTATGTCAGAAGGTATCAATAATTAGGGAAATGAGACGTATAAATACGAGTCTGTAAAGATATTCGTTGTGGTAGGAATCTTGATTTGTTTGTGTACAAATTCCCCTCTTTATACCATGCGATGACAAACAATGACCAGCAATTGAAATTGAAATGAACGTCTCTCAGCCTAGATAGATGTACAAGCCAAATAGCAGAAATCGATTGAGCTTGACATGAGTTCAAGTTACCGGTACAGTATTAATGAACAACAATTTAATTATAATCAACGACGAGTCTTGACATTTGAAAGAGTTTACCCGCTTTTGTGTTAACAGCCGCTTAAATTACGCGTTTGTGTACACTGAAAAATATTTGAAAAATTTAAACGCGCGCTTCATTTCCTAAATTTGTAAAACTGATGCAACTCCGTTAATAACCGAGAGGATTCGGTAATTGGCGGGAGAGTAGCTCAAAATAATAAGGACGAACGTACATGATTGTTGAATCAGCATACAGAACACGAAAATGATTTCAAGATCAATTAACTTACAATTTACAAATGAAATTGAATTCACAGCCATGTAAGACCATGCAAGATAGTCATGGCAGGCTGCAGACAAGAGCACGGCCCGGTGCAGTTCAAAATTTATACCCAGGCTGATTGTTGAATCGAATCTGTCTTCGAAATTGATTTACAAAGGTCTTATCTCATCTCTATTCCACACAGCTCCTTTACCATAAACAAGTCACAAGAGATCCAATAATCCAGGAACGTCCATGAGCTACAGATCTAAAGTTGAAATCAAAGTCCTGAACCCTTATAAATAATATTTCTTTTCCCCCGGGGTTTGCATGGACGGGGTTTGCCCATCAAAACAACTAATATCACGTGCCATGATCCAGATCTACGCCACTCTTTCTGCAACTTGATTAGGAAATTACGCCACATTCATATATTACGCCACATCGAAAATTTCCAAATTAGGGAATTTTTTCAGAAGAATCATTGTGGCTGATGGCTGATGATTCAAAAAAATCAAGATTTGTTCCATGTTATGGCGTAATTAAAAAACGATATGACATTTTCAAAGTTGATTATTGGCTAAACGTAAGCATTCGATGATTGAAAGTCATTGGAAAAGAATCGAGTTGAAGTTGTTCAATAAAACCATTGATATTTCTTGAAAAAGTATCAGGTTTTTTAAACATATGAGTTAATCCTTTTTCCATTCTACAAAGTTAACATAGTTTTGTCCCTTTATCTGCTTTACTAGTTTATCCAAGATGTCGAATATTGTCAATATCACCGATAAGCAATTTGCTAAGGACATTCCTACCAATATCGGTTCTGCAACTTTGTATCAAATCCAAGTGGTTGGTTCAAGATTTGAAACCGTTCATGATGTTAAGAATCTCGGTACAGTTTTAATTACAACCGAATCCAAGCAACTTTTATCTCATACTTTGATCTCTCATGTTTTGCTGAACTCCGGGTTCACCGTTTTCCATTTCTACCAAGCTGAACAACTACCTTCTTTGGAATCCTACGATGACTTGATTTCCTCTTCTGTTGTTGAATCTTTGGACCAAGCCATTGAATTGGTTTCTTCAAAAGCTGGTGTCACTGTCGATTACTTCACCGTGCACAAACCAACCTCATGGGGGTTCTCCACTGATTCTGAATTGGCATTGGTTCATATTGGTTCTTCATTCTCCGATTTGACCTCTGTGTCTGCTCCAGTTGTTGTCGTCAGAGCCAATGTCTTGCCTTTGAACCTCGAGAAATTCTACCAAGTGTTACCAAGCTCCGTTAAGCTTGTTTCTTTGTTGGAACAATCTCCAAGAAAGCCTATTTCCCAGTTCTCACCATTGCTATTGGACTTCTTCAGTGACAGATCTTTAATCGAACACGGAATTACCAAGATCTCATCAGCCAAGGTCGCTCCAGAATACACCGAATTCTCCAAATTGATCCAAATTGTCTCTGAGAACCTCCAGGGCTCAGATCTTCCATTGCAAAACGTCTTCTTTGGCGATGAAACCGTCTCTGAATACACCACTGAAGAAATCAACAAGATCAACAAAGTCATCGCTTTGGAATCGTCATACCTCAGTATCATCGATCAGTTGTTTGGTTCCAACGGTTTAACTTTCTGGAATCAGTTCGACGCTAAGAATGCCGACGAAGCTAACCCACAATATGCCTATGGTAAGTACTTGTACTCCAAGGAACGTCGTGCTGAGCTGTTCGAATTGATCTCTGAATCGTTGAAATCCCCAGATACCCACTACATCACTCCAAAGATCAACAGATTGATCGAATTGCTCCAAAACTGGCTCATCACAAAGTCCAATGCCTCTCTTGACGAGGTTGTGACTATCTTGGAAGATTCTCAACCTACCGCCACTTCCACAGAATTGTTGAACTCCAAAGCCGAGCTATATGCTAACTCCAATTGGTTGGTCACTTCTGATTCTTGGGCTGAAGATTTGGGTAACTCTGGTATCCATCAAGTTTTACAATCCAAGGAGAACTTAAACTTACTTGTCATTGATAACGACACTTACGGCCAGAACACCAAGAGAACCAAGTCCAAGAAGGATATCGGTCTTTATGCCATGAACTATGGTGATGCATATGTTGGTTCCATTGCCATTTACTCCTCTTACACTCAAATGATGTCCACTTTGATCGAAGCTGAGAAGTTCCAAGGTCCTTCTGTGATTGTGGCCTATTTGCCAATCGACTCTGAAGACGATTCCACTTTGGACATTTTGAAGAACACCAAGAACGCGGTCGAGACTGGTCATTTCCCATTATACAGATACGATCCATCCATTAGCAATGAAGATGATGTTTTCAAGTTGGACTCTTCAGTGATCAAGGACCACTTGAAAAACTTCCTTGACCGTGAGAACAAGTTGACTTTGTTGACTAGAAAGGATCCTCAACTTGCCAGATCTTTGACCCATTCCCAAGCCAAGAGTGTCACTGAGAAGATCAGCAACAAGGCGCAAAGCTCATACAACGAATTATTGGCTTCTTTGTCCAAGGGTGACATTTCCATCTACTTTGCCTCTGACGGTGGCCAAGCTGAAAACTTGGCTAGAAACTTGGGTAAGAAGCTGACTCAGTTGTCAATGACTGTGAAAATTGGTTCCATGGATGACGTTGATTTGGAGACTTTACCAACTGAACAGAACGTGGCCTTCATCACATCTACTTCTGGTCAAGGTGAATTCCCACAAAACGGTAAGAAGTTTTGGGAATCTTTGAAGAACGCTGGTGATTTGGATTTGTCTGCTGTCAACATTGCTATTTTCGGGTTAGGTGATTCTTTGTACTGGCCACGTTTACAAGACAAACACTTCTACAACAAACCAGCTGTTGATCTTCACAAGAAGTTAACCACTCAATTCCAAGCCAAGGAATTAATCCGTCTTGGTCTTGGTGATGACCAAGATTCCGATGGTTGGAAGACCAACTACAAGCCTTGGGAATTGGAATTATTCACCAACTTGGGTCTTGACGTTTCCAAATCCGTCAATGAACCAGCTCCATTGACCAACGAAGATATGAAGATCCAATCCAACTTCCTTAGAGGTACCATTGTGGAAGGGTTGAACGATTCAACCACTGGTGCTATTTCTGCCGTTGACCAACAGTTGACCAAGTTCCACGGTATTTACATGCAAGACGATAGAGATATCAGAGATGCTAGAAAGGCTGCTGGGTTTGAACCAGCTTACAGTTTCATGGCTCGTGTCAGATTACCAGGTGGTATCGCCAATGCTGAACAATGGTTAGCTATGGATGACTTGGCCGATAAACGTGGTAACGGTACTTTGAAGATCACCACCAGAGCGACTTTCCAATTGCACGGTGTTGTCAAGCACAACTTGAAGCCAGCTATCAGAAAGATGAATTCTGTTTTGATGGACACTTTGGCTGCCTGTGGTGATGTCAATAGAAACGTTATGGTTTCAGCTCTTCCAGCCAATGCCCATGTCCATTCTCAAGTTTCTGAGTCTGCCAAGCTCATCTCTGAATATTTGTTGCCTCAAACCACCGCATACCATGAAATTTGGTTACAAGGTACCGATTCTGAAGACGATGAAGGTACCAATTGGCCAGAGATCTTCAGCAAACGTAAAGAAGGCCCAAAGAAGTTCCTCGTTGCTGGTGAAGCCGTCCAAGATGTTGAACCAATGTACTCTCCAGTGTACTTACCAAGAAAGTTCAAGATCAACATCACTGTTCCTCCATACAATGACGTCGATGTTTGGTCCTCTGATATCGGTCTAGTTGCCATCATTCAAGACAACGAACTAGTTGGTTACAATGTTTTAGTTGGTGGTGGTATGGGTACTACTCACAACAACAAGAAGACCTATCCTCGTACTGGGTCCAACTTCGGGTTTGTGACCAAGGATCAAGTCCACATTGTCTGTGAAAAGGTTATGCTTGTTCAAAGAGACAACGGTAACAGAAAGGACCGTAAGAATGCCAGATTGAAATACACCATTGACACTCTTGGTGTTGAAGTGTACAAGGCCAAGGTTGAAGAGTTGTGGGGTCAAAAGTTCCAACCAGCTGTGGACTTCACTATTGATGACAATGTTGATCATTTCGGCTGGGTCAAGGATGAAACCGGATTGAACCACTTCACTTGTTTCATTGAGAACGGTAGAGTTGAGAACACCGCTGAGTTGCCACAAAAGGAAGGTTTCAAGCAAGTTTCCTTGTACTTCAAATCCAGAGGTGAAGCCACAAAGGGTAACTTCAGATTGACAGGTAATCAACACGTCTTGATCTGTAATGTCTCTGACGAAGAGCTTGAAGAAGTCAAAGCCATCATGGCCAAATACAAACTTGACAACACTTCTTTCTCAGGTTTGAGATTGTCTTCAGCTGCTTGTGTTGCCTTCCCAACTTGTGGTTTAGCCATGGCTGAATCTGAACGTTATCTTCCTGTGATCATCACCAAGTTGGAAGAATACCTAGAGACTTTAGGCTTGAGACACGACGCCATTGTGATGAGAATGACTGGTTGTCCTAACGGTTGTGCTAGACCTTGGTTGGCTGAAATTGCCTTGGTCGGTAAGGCTTTTGGGGTCTACAACTTGATGCTTGGTGGTGGGTTCCATGGTCAAAGATTGAACAAGATCTACCGTCAAAACTTGAAAGAAGAGGAGATTTTGAATACTTTGAAACCTTTGTTCTTAAGATGGAGCAAGGAGAGATTGGAGGGCGAACACTTTGGTGACTTCGTTGTTAGAGTTGGTGTTATCAAGCCTACTTTAGAAGGGAAGTTTTTCCATGATGATGTTCCTGAAGAAGAATAGAGCTGGAATCTAGTTGATATATATGTACAATAGTAATAGAATAATAAGAATCTTAAAGCCCACGCTGGTGTAGTTGTTGTAAATCAAAGCTTTTAGAAAGGACTAGCCTTATACTATTATTTTCCGGGCGGATAATCTGTAAGTCGCAGGTCGCAGACTCCCAAGGATATTCCTGAAATCTCAAATTATAAGTTAGCCGCCGAGTTTAAGTCACAGTTTATATACAATTTTTATAATATTAAACCTAAAACTAGTGCATGAGCTAGAGGTGTCGATTTGAAATAACTATTAGCTGTTTGTGCACGATTCTAATGTTATGCCGTCTTGTGATCTACTTTTATATACATGGCCTCATTCAACGTTCAACAACCCCTTGAACACCCTTTCAAACTCAGCAGCATTGACTTTACCTTGAGTGACTCTCATAGCTTGACCAACAAGGAATTTCAACCCATTTGGTTTCTTCTTGAGGTTCTTCACTGTCTTTTCATTCTCGTTGATGATCTCTTGACACACAGAGACCAATTCCTGGTCGTTGTCAACAGTTTCTTCCTTCCTGAGGTCAAACTCATCGATCAATTCAGATAATGGTCTTGAGATGTCCTCGTTGTTGTTGAAAAGATGCTGGAGAAGTAGCTTGGCGCTTGAGTTGGAGATGGTTCCGTTGTCAATCAACTGGACCAATTCATTGATCTTAGCAACAGGTATCAATTCTGGGTCAAACCTCATGTTCAATTTTGAGAAATTACCCAATATTTCATGAATCACAAAGTTACCAGGCAACTTGGAATTCTTCACACCGTTGGAAATAACAGCCAAGTCGAATAGATCTAAGTAATATCTCAAGAGATCCAAGTCGTAAGTGAGAATCGTAGCATCTTTCAAGGATAAACTGTATGGCTTGTTAATCAACTTGGACAATACCTGGTCTGGTAGTTCAGGTAACTGTAGCTCCTCCATCACTGACTTGTCTAGCAAAATGTGTGGCAGTTCCGGATCTGGAAAGTACTTGTAATCCAAAGAAGATTCCTTATTTCTTAACGAATTGGTCTTGGACCCATCCCAGCCTCTTGTTTCAATGATGATCTCATCACCCCTACCAGCCTCAATAAGCTTCACTTGTCTTTGGAATTCGTACTTGATGGCATTCATAACGGAACTGGTAGTTGATAAATTTTTCAACTCGACACGTTGGAACCCGTCAACGGAGACATTAACGTCAATTCTCATAGAACCGGTTTCCAAATCACCCGTGCAAATGTCCAGGTATCTTACCAAGTTTTGGAACTTCTTGATGAAAACCTTAACTTGGTTTGAATCTGTGAAATTTGGTTTCGTGACCATTTCAATTAATGGTAAATTGGCTCTGTTTAAATCGATTTTAGACACAGTTTCCTCAGTGGCAGTCTCGGTAACATACACTGATTTCCCTGTATCTTGTTCGATCTGCAACTGTTCAATCTCAACGGTCAGCGGTTCCTTAACACCATCAAGCTCAGGAAGAATCTCCAGTTTACCATTCTTAGCAATAGGAGAGAAATGTTGAGTTATTTGATACCCCAAAGGTTGATCCCCATAAAAGTAATGCTTTCTATCAAATGAAGAATCCAAATTAACATCACACTGCAAAGCCTTGGATAGCTTCAAGGCATAAAGCAAGGCTTCGTTATTGAGTTTTGGTTGTGTCCCTGGAAGACCGATATCAAAATATGAAATAAATGTATTTGGATCTGAATTAAATGCATTATTAGAAGAAAGTGAGAAAAGTTTCGATTTGGTGTTTAATTGTGTGTGGATTTCAATACCACATTTTAATTGATGGAGTGGCTTTGTGGCGTATGTTCTTGAGAACCGTAGCATTTGGAGAAGAAGATAAAGAGTATTCAAATATGAGAGAAGTAGATCGGATTGGCGAACAAAACTTTGATCATCATGGGAAATATGTGTAACTGGTACGATCATCGATCGCTTTCACTTTGATATGTATAATTCCGGCTGGGAGAAAATTCAGTCACGTGCACGTCGGAAATCTTCTATATCTGACGTTAAATTTGACGCAGAACCAGATCTGGTACTACTACACTAATAATGTATTGTATTCTAGTCCATGGTTTTTAATAATTGTTCTACTTGCTAAACGTTATCATGGTCAACACTGAACCAAGACCCACAATTGTAGGCTACTGAGTTTTTCCCAAACGGCCACACGATCCCAGAATCATGAATACCGCGTCTTATAATCTTACTTGATAAAACCCCAATTTTCTTCTCTCTTTGGTTCACTTCTATGAACTCTTCAATGTCTCCTCTCAATGCTTCATTGGAACCATAGATGACCAATGTTGAAGGTAAGAGCTGCTGGAATGCATTGTCAGACGAATAGTTCACCTGTGGACGCTCATGATATCTTTGAAACACATTCACAGCACCAATGGAGAAATAATGGGTGAACTTATCAACATGTCTGTCTTTGTGATTTAAAGTTGGGTTCAACCAAGGTGAGATGAGAATCAGTCTATTTGGTGAGATGAATTCTTCAATGACTGGGACTTTATCCGTTTCAGAAGCATATTGGTTATGGCGGATCAAATTAAGCGCCAAGTGTCCACCAGCAGAATCACCAAGGAGCGAGATATTAGTACATGACTTTTGCAGCTCCTTATAAAGAAAAATGGCCTCCTTAAGTTGTGTTGGAAATTTCCCTTTTTTGCTGGTTGCCAAAGAGTAGTCCAACATGAGGACAGACAACTTTTCATCATTAGCAGCTTTGTAAAACTTGGTAAGGAATATCATAAAGAGTGGATTCAATCCTGACACATAACCACCACCGTGTAAAAACACAATCACTGGGTCTGAAGGCTTTCTATTAACAGCTTCAACAAACCAAATAGCTTGGTTTGGGTTCAACCCCTCAACCTGAAATGGCTTACATTCATTGTGGAGTCTCTTCCTGAATGGTATGAATTTAAGAGAAGTCTTGACTTTGAAATGAGGAGCATATCTGAGAGAATACGCAAAAATAGCGCCCAAATCACTCATTATGAATGCGATACTAATATGCTGTTAGAACTGATATTACAGTTCAGGGAGAAACATTAGGGGGGCATACACTCAAGACTATATACACCTGGGTATTGATACCTAGCATCTAGCCCCTTTGCTGCATCGGCAAGATGAACTCATGGGTCAACTGTGAACTGTCAGCCGCAGGCGACATAGCTAGCTAGTTGTATAAGTTCCAAGGGTTTCTCGACTACCTAGCTAGTATTTTATATGGAATGATATGTATTAAGAAGCCTCAAACTTGATCACGGGGGTCACAACTCACGGATCTTAAGGTAATAGCCGCCTTTGAGAAAGTGTTTCAGCAATCCGACTTTCAGAGCCTTTGACTGAACTTTAAGGAGTGCGCTATATAGCCTTTCACTCCATTATCTTGTACGTCGACATCATGAGGAATGTGCCAGGTGTAACTCATTTAGTTTTGCCAAGTGTATAAAATATAAATCTAAACAAAATCAAATAACCAAGCTATTACAATTGAGACTTGACCCAGCCTTCCAAACCGCCCTTAACAATGATTTCTTGTAAGTTAGTACCCAATTCACCAACCTTTTGCTGGAGGACAACTTCACCATCCTTACCGTCTCTAACGGTGACAGTGGCAGTTTCGACATTCCAGTTCAAGAACCAGCCAGTTCTTCTGGTTAATTCCTTAGGGGAATCTCTGTACTTTTCTCTCAACATGTTGATCAAATCTGGGATTTCCAAAGTTAGAAGAGCATTGTTGATGGAGTTTCTGGAGAAAATGTTACCGAAGGAACCAGCGACAACAAGCTTCATGTCACGAGCTAAGATAGCAGTGGCGGCTTGTTCTCTAGATGAACCTGTCCCGAAGTTGAAACCAGAGATGATAATATCACCAGCGTTGGTCTTAGAGCCGAATTCAGCGTCGTAGTTTTCCATACAAACTTCAGCCATCTTTTCTCTTGGAACATCGTCTTGGTAGGTGTACTTACCTGGATAGATACCGTCAGTGTTGATGTTGTCGGCGTCACATAAGACCAACTCACCTTCGATGGATTTAGGGAAACCTTCCAAGACTTCGACACCGGTAGCAGCGGCAGTGGAATCGGTGGCGGAAGATTCAGAGGACTCTTGTGGTTTTGGGATGACGTTGACTTCTTTCAAGATTTCGTTGGATTTGTTCACTGGAGAACCATCAAGCTCTTCTGGACCACCAATCTTACCCAAGACAGCAGAAGCAGCAACGACTTCTGGGGAAGCTAAGTAAGCTAAGGCATCCTTGGAACCCATTCTACCCTTGAAGTTTCTGTTGGTAGCAGAGATACCAATCTCACCTTCTTTCAATAAACCAGTACCTAGACCAATACATGGACCACAACCAGCGGGCAATGGGATACAACCGGCATCTAACAAAGTCTTCCAGGCACCGATGTCTTCAGCGTCCTTTTGAACGTTCGAAGAGGCAGCAGCGATGTAAAATTCAACACCCTCGGCGATTTTGTGACCCTTGACGATGTCTGCAGCAGCTTTGATATCAGATAAACGAGAGTTGGTACAGGAGACCAAGTAGGCTTTGTTGACCTTCAAGTTTTGTGCAGAGAGATCAGCTAAAGAGTTGGAGATTTTCACAGAGTTTGGACCAGAGATGTAAGGAGACAAAGAAGCCAAGTCCAAGACCAAATGCTTAGAATAGTATGCATCGGAATCAGCTTGCACTTTGTTATCAATCAAGTTTTGAACAGTTTCAGCGTTGACTCTTGGATGTGGCTGAGGCAGTTTGTCCAATCTTTGCTTGTACCAGTTGATCAAAGTGTCGTCGACTGGGAAAACACCGGAAAGGGCACCCCATTCAGTGGTCATGTTGGCAATGGTCAATCTGTAATCAACGGACAATTCGTCGATATGGTCACCGGTGAATTCAATGGCGTGGTTCAACACTTCATCGTTGTTGAAGACACCACAAAGAGCGACAATCACATCCTTACCTGTGACACCTTTGGCCAATCTACCCTTCAACTCAACTTTGGCCACTGGTGGAATCTGCCACCATGTTTGTCCTGTGGCCCAGATAGAAGCAGCATCGGTTCTGACAATTGGGGTACCTAGAGCACCGATACCACCGTATGTGTTGGAGTGCGAATCAGAAGCCACTGTTAGGTTACCTGGAAAGGCGTAACCTTCTTCAATCATGATCTGATGACCGATACCTCTACCAGCTGGGTAGAAATCGACGCCTTGTTCCTTAGCGAAGTTCTCAATGTTGTGATATTTCTCTAAGTTCTTTTCAGTTTTGTTCTGGACATCGTGGTCTAAAGTCATCACGACTTGTCTGTTATCCTTGACAGCCTTAGCGCCTAACCCTTTGAACTTCAAGGCAACAGGCCAGGAGTTATCGTGGGACATACAATGAGCTGGCTTGATAGAGACATAATCACCGGACTTGATGATCTTACCGCTTGGTAAACCAACAGCATATTTTTGAACGATCTTTTCTGTTAAGTTTTGACCAGCAAAGGATCTGGACGTGCTTGAGAAAGCACGCGTAGCTATGAGAGCTCTAGCGTTTTGTAGCACTTGAACCATGATATATGTGATGATGTGATGTGATGCTGTTCAAAGTTATCGCTTTCTTATCGGAGATTTGATCGAACAGCGGAAGAGCTTTGAGATTAATTGGTGATGCTAGGTGAAGGAGATCCCAAACGAATAAAGAATACTGAAAGCAAATGAGTTACAGCTTATATAGATCAAGTGCTATGGAGATGGGAGAAGTTTAAACATTTATTTGATTTTTCAACTGACGTTGTTCCAGTTTAGAACTTATGACTGAGATTGCATGCTTCTCGAATTGTATGAGCTTATCGGGCCTTCACCGGCGCATATACCGGCGTTCTCGATAAGCCAATCAATTCTTCCATATATGTCACTGAGTACAAAAGCATACAACAAAGACATGTTTAAGGACTTTTCGTGACTCTTCCGTAATAAAATGGTTCAAAGAGGATAAGTGTACAACCACGTAGTCATTAATTTCACAAGAATAGACCAAAATTGCAACAAATCAAGTGTTTTTAGAAATTAACAAACAATGTCTGAAACAGGAAAATATCATTATCTTACCATAATTGGCAACTTTCTGAAAGTAGATACATTCGCGTATCTGTGATCCCCTCACCACGTGACCGAGATTTCTGTTGAAAAATTCAAGCCAAGATATTTTATAATTTTGCACATGCAGAGATTTGTATATGTCAACAAAAGAAAATTGTTGGGATAGCCTAGGCCGTGGAGGGAAAAATCTGAAAAGTTACTTATACCTGGTCCTCTACAACTATTTAGCAAACTCAAGCTGATCCCAGATTACAGGATATTAACCTACAGTATTCCTTTCTCTCTTCAAGTTTAACAACCTTATACTCACTACAGTCATTCTTCCGAAGTACACCACAAATTATATGTCAAACTTTCCTTTCAGCTGGTGAATCAAGTTCAAGTGGAGAGCTTAATAATTAGCCGCCAGAAATCAAACAAAATATAAACAGGCGCAATATGCTTAATTCCAAGTTCCAACACAGCACAGAAGTGTAACATCTTCAACAAGGGGCTTACTGGTTCTCAGATCTTGAAATGAGCCCATTTGTTGCTATTTCTCTAACACTTTTATGTTGACTCTCACTTTCCAAAAGTTAGGCTGAACTTTTACAGAGAATCAGAGAGACCGATATCTTAAATCGATCTTAAACGATACTCACAGACGTCATCTTTGGGTCACTTTTGAGATGAATTCACTCGTGGTTGAATTAGACCTCACTTATTCAAAATGTTTGGGTATCATATCAGAAGATTGATACTCATAAACAGAAGAATGAAGACGATCTTTCAACTCAATACTATATCTGCTCAGTCAATCTTATATGAAGATTCAACTTGAGAAAACACAACAGCCATCATAGTCACGCCATTTCAGAATAAAAAGCATATTCTTTGAAGACAGTCATGAATTAATTCTCAGATAGAATGATAAATCCCAAAAGATCCATTTTGAATTGTCCTTCCATACCAAGAGATCTGACAACAATTTGATACTTATTGTCACTTGTCACTATTATATCAGCACAATCGGATACGACATGCAAGCCGAACCGGGTAACCCCTGCTAATCATAGTGAGATGTCCGGGTTTCGCCACCTTTTCCACGCAAGGAGCAAAAAATTCCAAAAATCCGAATTGGAAAAACGTAGGAAAGGGGGCCACTTCTCAAAGGCAGCACAACATGATACAAGCTATACTAAGTGTTATTCAATTATATTCAATTCCCCAATCCATCACATTATGTCCACTTCATCTACTGCTCCAAAGTCTATTGGCCAACCATTGTTAACCTGGAAGAACCCGGTCGCCACCGGTAAGGTCTTTGGTGGTATCATTGCCTCCTTAATCGTTATCAAGTACGTTGACTTGTTGAACCTTTTCTTCCGTTTGACCTCAATTGCTCTTTTGACATCTGCTGCTGCTGAATACGTTGGTAAGAAGGCCACCGGCACCGGGTTTGTCACCAAGTTCAGACCAGCTTATACCACTTCTTTCTCCACAACTGCTTCCCAAAGTTTAACCAGCTTGACTAAAAGCTTACCATGTTTGGAGAAGGAAGGTCAACAATTGTTGTACTCTTTCAACATTGAAAAGACCTTGAAGAGCGCTGGTTTGTTCTACATCTTGTACAAGATCACCTCCATCTTCTCCTTATACACATTAGCCGTCTTGACCACAATCGGTGCCTTCACTTTACCATTCATTTACGAAACTTACCAAACTGAAATTAACGAAGTTGTTTCCCAAGGTTACAAGATCGGTAAGGACAAGGCTGAAGAATACACCAAGATTGCTTACGAAAAGGCTGAACCTGTCTTGAAGCAAGTTGACGAGAAATTGGGTCCAGTTTCCAAGTTTGTCAAGCAACAATACAAGGTTAGAACTGCCTCCACCACTGTTGCTGAAGACGAATCCAAGTCCACCACTTCTGCTGCTGCCTTCACCTCTGGTGCTTCCACCTCCAGCACTTCTGAAACCACCTACAACAAGACTGAACCAATTGTCACCAAGGTTGCCCCAACTGTTTCTGATATTAAGGCTGATTTCCCAGAAGTTCCAAAGACCAACCCTTTCATTGAAAAGGTTGAAGCTGCCGCTGAAAAGGTTGCCGAATCTCCTGTTGTTACTGAGCAAGGTATTGCTAACTAAAGAGTTTTTTTTAACAGCTGGCATTTCTTCTCTCCTCATCATTGTATTTTCCCCCCTTTCTTTGTTATTTAAGTTCCTTTTCTTTTTCTTTTTAAACTTGTTTTGATCTTTATAACTTTCTTCTTTATTCAATTAGTCGGTCTTACATAGTTTTATACGTATATACACATGTTGAACATTATATCGATAAGTTCCTTTTGCTCAGATGTAGCGTTAAACCACATCTTCCATTTCCACATCGGCGTGATCTTCCTCTTCTTCACTTTCTTCAACAGTGACAGCATCAGCACCCAATTTCTCTGCTCTTTCTTGGTTCTTCAATTCTTTGAATTCCTTCTTTAGGGCCCATTTCCCAATGTAGGGACCTCTTTTAATCAATTGAGCAATTTGATCCAAAGTTTCCTTAAGGAACACTTCAGGTTGTTTAGTTCTTTCCTTCAACCCCTTCAAAGACCAATAATCGTACTCGTCGAACAACTTGAACAACAAATCCAAGAGATCCTTCTGTGGGATACGAATAGCACGACCTTCAGAGCTCTTCTTTGTAGCAGTAGCGGTAGGACGTAAGAAAGTGGAAGTATCTGTACGTAAAGTCAAACCTGCATTACTCATAGCACCAGAAGCCTCCTTCAAGAGCGTCACTGTAGGTCTTGGCTCGTCAGTGATGTATTTCTTACGGTCTGTGATGATCTTGGAGTAGTTTGGATCAGACATCAAGGGCATCACTTGACATTCATGGACAATTGTTCCAACTAATGATGTCTTTTTTGGAATTGTCTTAACGAATGGGATCACTTTATTGGACCCGTCTTTGTTCTTGAACTTGTTGAACTTCCGGCGTCTTTTCTGCTGGAAGTAACGTTCTCTCTTCGTGAGAGGACGAAGGTTGTCTTTGACATTGGCGAGAGACTCGTCGAATTCAGATTGTAAAGCCTTGATACGTTCTTGTCTCTTAGCGGCATCTTCAGCTGCTTCAGGATCATCTTCTTCATCGTCAAGTAAGTCATCATCAACAACAGGCGGCAACGTTGGGTCAGCGAGACCTTGTGCGAAGGCAGCTTCTCTTTGGTGACTTCTGTTCAATCTTTCCTTTTGCTCCTCGTTATATTTGGCTAAATTTTCCTCTGTGAAGACGTATTGATTCTGCACTTCTGGTCTTGTCACCTCTATTTTGTATCGATGCGGGATATCTTGGTTGTCCTCAGTGGCGTCCAACTCCAACTCTATATTGCCACGGTCCTTGTTGGTCATCTTTGGTCTGATCTTGATCCTACCCAAATGTTGGCCATTTAGAGTTTCTTTGTTGTTCCATTTCTCAGCAAGGAATCTTGGTAATCTGACGAGCCATACTTTCTGATCGCTGGCCTCCAAGTCTAAGTTCAAGGACTCTCTCTGCGATATGTCGTTGGAGTCCACGATCTCAGCGCCATCGGAGAGATATTCTTCATCTGAACCGTCGTTCTCTTGCTGTTCTTGTAGAACTTTTTGTTGTCTTTCTTCCAAAGTTAGAGGCGGTCCTTCTTCTTCCTCCTCCTTTGAAGAAGGTCTGGATCTGATTGGGTCTGAGGATGACATGGTGTGAGGGTGGGATTCTGAGGGGTGAAGACAGAGATGACAGTTGAGACAGTTATGAATTGGGTTTGCCTTCCTGAATCGCTGGCTTTATGCTTAGTTTAATTTATTCGCGCGTAAATTTAAATAATAAACAGATCAAAAGCACAAAGCGTAGAGCGTCTCTCTCAAAAATTAGTTACACCTTCGACTAACTTAAATCTTCACAATGGCAAGCACTAAAGATATCTCATCCCTTGAGACTTCTAATAAAAGACCCCTGGATGAAACAGAGACTCAATCTCAACCGCTCAAGCTCGCAAAGACCGCTGAAAATCCACATCATCCAATTTTCCCAGATGAACAACTGATTCAAGTACAAGAGACTGAATCTCTCCCCTCTGAGACACAGATGAAGATCAATAAGTGCATTAAAACCATACTCAAAGTATGGGAGCACTCAATAGAATCTTCAGCAGCTGAGCTATCCACACTAGCATCCAAGCAGGATCGTCTTTCCCTGTTGACAGATACCAAAATCTCCTTATTCCGATTATGTGTCCAACTACGTAAATCCACAGTATCAACTTCAATTCAAATATCACTGCTCACGATCTTCCTTCACATCCAAAGGTTTGAATTCAGAGAAGCAACCCAATCGTACATGAAGCTATCCATAGGTAACGTCGCATGGCCGATTGGTGTTGTTAATGTCTCTATCCATTCAAGATCCAATCAGAGTCGTCTTCATGGTAAGGACGAGGCCAATATTATGATCAGTGAGGAGACGAGGAGATGGATCACTGCTATAAAGAGACTTATAACTTTCATGGAGGAGAATTATAAAGTGAACAAGGTGCAATATAAGGACTATGTTGAGCTTTTGAAGAAGCAAGATAATGAGAAGTAGATATATTAGTCTGAAATATTCATATGATATTGGAAGTTGATGTATGGGGGTTTATTTGCTGGCGATCTTAACAATACACATTCAGGTTAATAACACAGTCTACAAATGTCCGCAAATGACCTGCATATTCCATGCATATGTCCGCATAACCTATAAATATGATTAGTAAAAGTAACATTATTATCTAAACACGAATAGTCATTCATTATCATCATCATCATCATTTTCAGGAGTCTTACCCTCAATGGTAGTAGGTGTACCCACCGGTTCATTAACACCCAGGATCTCACCCCATTCCATCAATTGGAAAATCAAAGACATATTGGGACTAATCTTATCAGCCTTCTCCTTCAAGACATTATAACTATCGTTTAAATTCTCAGTTCGCAGCTTCATGAACAAAGCAATTATCAAAGAAGCGGAACGGGAAACACCACATTGACAATGTATTAGGATCCTCGTGTGTGGGGTTTCAAGGAACCGTTGAACTAAATTGGTCAATTGTGGTAAATCAAGACATAATTTACTGGTATGTGTCCATGGCACATAAACGTATTTAGTCTTTCCATGTTGAAGTTCCAATACCCCCGTTGTCGGTAATGGAGAATCATAAGGGAACGGTGGCGGACATTCCTTAGCCACATTGACCACCAAATCGAACTGTTCAATCTCTTGTAATGTTGGCTCGGAGTAAAGAAAAAGGTTTGGGTCCTTGACACACACGGGACCATCAGGGTAGCAATGCAGGTTGTAGATTTCGTTATCGGCAGAGATGGACATATGTGAAAGGTCTTGAACCAACGTCTGCGTTTGTAATGTGTCTTTCTCTGTTTCAGATGCGGGTTGAGACGTGGAGGAGGACCTTGAGAATTCAATCGTTTGAGTAGAAGTGGTGGAAATTGGGAACCCCATCATATAGTGTTCCTTCGGCGTCGATGGGACTAATGGGGAAGACGGAGATGTCGAACAGCTGGGTATACTTATCCCCGTGCTGTTATTAGTATTTGTCTTGTTTTGTGGCCTTGTGCCTTCGTCAGGGATCGACAAAGAAAGAGTGGTTCTTCTCTTTAGCAGCGGTTGTTGTTGAGGTTTCACAGAGTTGGCTCTGTTCAACGATGGATGTCTGTAAAGTGTCATCTCTGGAGGAGAAGAGCCATGAGACATATTACCGTGTGTGGTTGGAGAAGAAGGTAGTGGACTGGTTGGGAAGATGGGCATCGCTGAGGCGTGGTTGGAGTTATTCAGCTGTAAGGAGAGATTCTTTGTGTTTCTCTTTGTCTGTGGAGAAGTGGTTATGTTGTTTATGGGTGGTGCGACATTGGACTGTTGAGACATATTGGTAAGCATAGGTATAGGGAATGAGGCAAGGGTTTCAAAAGTTAAGGGTCCAGTATTTGTTCGTTTTGTAAGGGTCCTCGATCAAAGAGGAGGGGTGTAAAGCTGATAGTGAAGATGAAAAGTAACCAATGTTAAGGAATCTATTAAACTTCAAAAATTATAACCCAAGATCGATGCCGGGTATTTTCTGTTGCTTATTGTTTAAGTTTGAATCTGAAACATGAAGATCGATCTATACACAACAAGGCTTTACAGTTGTTGCACCAGCCAGGTACAAAAATAGCGCTGCTTTTGGCGCGCTCTAGAACTCATGTAGAAAAATTGTGTGGCGAGTAACGGGCCGAAACTTTGAAACGGAGTTTTTGTGCACTGTGCCATTTTTCGCAAATTGCGGAATTATGAACAATTCTATCGGATTTGTGGCAGGCCGTGTTAAATTTTTGCGCCAAAAACAACTGATAGAGGAGTCAGACTAACGCCGAATCAAATTAAAGATATCTCAACTCAATAAACATTCCAAAAGACATTCAATCTACCCGGACTCAAACGACATCAAAAAGTGCCACTATACCATTTAAAATAATCTATTTGGACATTTCATTCATTTTATATATACAAGACAGAACAAGACACACACACACACACCTAATATTCGATATTTTCCGGCTTGGTACCCTTTTCAGAACCATGGAAAGGCAGCCCATAGGCACTCAACAAAGTTCTAGCCTCGGCGTCGGTCTGAGCAGAGGTGACAACGTTGAAATGCATACCGTAAGTCTTTGGCCATAAATCTTGATTGGACTCAATCTCTGGGAAGTATCTGATATCATCTGGCGTCAACCCGAATTGGATGTTACCTGTTCTATCACCGGATTTGTTGGAGATCCCCTTATATTCTCTGATTCTTGGAAGAACAATGTCAGTCAATGTGGACAAGAACTGATTCATTGGTCTGCCCTTCAATGTCACTCTGGCACCCATTTGGAACCCTGCACGGACTCTCCAGTGGATGACGTTGGTCTTGGCGAAGATTGGCTTTGGCTTGACACCGGTGATTTGTTGGATCTGCACCAGCGAGTTCAAAGCATGGTTGGCGTTGTCCTTGGCGGATTCAACATAACAGTTGATATGTATGGCTTCGATCTTTGGGATGTTGGATGCGGTGTGTGGTTTGATGTCGAGCGTCTCTGCTTCTGAGCCCTGTGGCTTTCTTAGGGATCTGTTTAAATGGTATGGAGAGGACCCGTCCCATTCTCTTCTTTTCTTACCGAATTGTGTGAATTCACCCTCTTGAGCATTGATCAACAATAGGTCGGAAGCAATGGTGTTGTGGTAGTGCTCCTCCACACGGTCCTGGTATGTTGAGGTTGGCTTGAAGGCTGGGTTACGGATATCGTTCTTGGAGAGGTTCAACTCCGGGAAACGGTGAGATAGTTTGTTCTTGTTGATCTTAACTCTGTGATGGACCGGCTTGATGGTGTTGCAGCCAGGCTTACCGAGAGCCACAGCAGATGTCGTGAACTGACGGAGAGCAGCCACTGATAGTGAGGCGGTTGGTTTGGGAGAGAACATTAATACTGGCGAGGTAATTATAAAGAGAGAGGCTCCTGATATCTAACACTTGCACGCTTTCAACTATACTTTTCCAGCTTCTTTCAATGTTTTTTTTTCCAACCTGCGCGCATAGTCCTCCGCCCATAGTTAAGCGCGGCCGGGTAACGCGCGTTGTGATTTTTGGCTGCGAAAATTTTTGATTTGGTAAATTTGGAAAAATATACAGAGATGAGCCTATACAAACAGATGTACACTACCGATAATTATTGTTTGCAGTTTTACCACTCGTCACACACACACACACACAATGGCCAAGAAAGATAAGTCCTCTTCTTCCTCCAAGGAAGAAGCCACCGAGATCGACAACTACGAACAAAGAATGCCAGCTGTCTTGCCTTTCGCTAAGCCATTAGCCCCAAAGAAGTTGAACAAGAAGGTTCTCAAGACCATCAAGAAGGCTTCCAAGGCCAAGCACGTCAAGAGAGGTGTCAAGGAGGTTGTCAAGGCTTTGAGAAAGGGCGAGAAGGGGTTAGTTGTCATTGCCGGTGACATCTCCCCAGCCGATGTCATTTCCCATATTCCAGTTTTATGTGAAGATTCCTCTGTTCCATTTGTCTTTGTTCCATCAAAGGAAGACTTGGGCTCTGCTGGTGCCACCAAGAGACCAACCTCTGTTGTGTTCATTGTCCCAGGCGGCTCCAAGAACAAGAAGTCTGACGGGAAGGCTGAAGAGTACAGAGAATCCTTTGACGAAGTTGTCAAGGAGATCCCAACCATTGCTTAAACTCACATCATTTCAAACTTCTTCTTCTTCTTCTTTCTCTCATATATCTAACAAATGTTTCAGACCCAGCAGGGGGTCTGCTGTATATTAGCTGGTAACCTTATATTATTAATAAAATGTTCTCTTTGCATTCGAATATCCAATAGTTTATAATGTACTTTTATTTCGTCTTTAATAGTATACAGTGTGTAGAAATGTGCTCAGACCTTGTCAAGTTTAATACCAGTGCCCTTCTTGGAAAGACCGGCAACTCTGTCACCTAAACTCAAAGCCAAACCTTGTCCCTTGGCTCTGATTCTAACATGACCAGTGATGAACTCGCCCTTCTTCTCAACACACAGATTGGCCAAGGCATCTTCCCCAAAGGAGGACTTGGAGTACAAATTGGCAGATAAGAATTGACACTCTTCACCAATGACAGCCCCAGGGGTCAAATTGGACATATTGGTCCCCTCCAAGACCGCTTCGAAGTAGTCTTTCAAAGAAGGCAAAGTCGACTTGATGTTGATCTTGTTCTCCCATTCAAATTCATTCCACATGGAACGGAACTTGGCTTCGTTACACTTAGCAGGCTTGATGTAATCCATGATATCGACATGCACGTCGTTCAAGATCACCACACGAGACTCGGCACCGTGCCCACCGTCGTAGACAATGTTACCAAATATCACACCAGTATCGGCAGAGGTGACCTTGATAGTGGTGGAGATCTTGAAAAATCCATGTGGTGGGATGTTCTGTGTGGTTGGTTTATCAATGACTTTCAAATCACCCAAAGTGGCGAAATCAACGTGTAGGTTCTTCAAAGTCTCGGTGGTTTGGTTGACTAACAACACGTCCAAAACAACATCGAATTGATGGGTCTTCACGTAAGCTTCGGCGTAAACTGGGTCTGAGAAACCAGTTAATTGGACAATCTTCTTCAATCTTGAAGAGAGGTCCTCTTCGACCTTGACACCTGTAGCAGCGGTCAAATCTTCATCGTTGACAGATTTTGGTTGGGCTTTGCTCAATTGTCTGAACGACACCACCTCATCAACAGCGTGAGAATGTTTCAACAGTTCATCAGCGTCCTTAAGGGCCTTTTTCTGCTCTCTTTCTTGCACCTGCGACTTGAAGGCGTCCCTGGTGGCCTCTAGGAAGGCCACTTCCAACAACTTGGACTTCTTCCCCTCAGCTATATAGGTGATAGCGGTGAGGATTCTCTCTGCGGAGTCTTCATCGATTTGCTTGGCCACAATGGAGGACTGACCGGCTCTCAAGATGGAAACTAAGATCAACAACCCCTCGGCTTTCAAAGCGTTCAACACCTTGACGTCGGCATCGGTGATCTCCTCTAAACGTAAAACCAACTTGACGAAAGTGGAAGCTAAGATCGCAGCGGTGTAGAAATCACCAGTGAGGATGAAATGACGTAATGGAGGTCTGCTGGTGTCGTCCTTGGACAACTTCTTCTTATTGTCTGAAGTCAAAGCAGATTCAGTGGCGTAGGTACCATCAGCCAAGACAACAGGCTTAGAAGAAACAGCGGCAGTGGCTTCTTCTGATTGGCCGTCTTCACCAGCCAAATGGAGTCTTTGCTCTGATTGGACAATTGGCACCTCACCGATGGATTCTCTGATTTGTTTCCAGACAGATTGGATCTCCTTCTCTTCAAGGGCGTATTCACCAATGATCCACAGAACCCCACGGTAGATTTTCCCTGATCTGACTTGCGAGAGAGCACCGACCAATCTTGCAAGGATGGAAGATCTCAACTCTGGAAATTTCTCAATGACTTCCTTGACGAAACCCAAAATGTCTGATTCAGAAGAGGAGGACAATTCAGGCAAGAAATCCAACAACAAATCAACAACACCGCCGGCAACTTGGCCGAACTTAATGGCGGTCTGATGGATAGCAGAGATCAAAACACCACGGTATTGAGTCGACTTGTCATAGGAATCGTTGACGCTCTTCTGTAATTCCTTCTTGAACAACTTGATAATCTCGTCAACGTTACGCGAACTGACCAACTCCAAAGCAATGGAGATGGCCTTCGAACGGATATCGATGTCTTGACACGACAAGATACGTAAAATGTCCAAAGTTAGGTCTTCCAAGACACCAGGGTTAGCCACGTGGATCTCATGGATCTTCTCCAACACGATCAACTTGATGTTGTTGTCGGCCTCCTTGATGGCCAACTCGATGAACTTGGAGGCGGCTTGCGAGATGACTGAGGCGTTCGAGGAGAGCAAAGTCAAAGAGTGGGCGGCTTCATAAACGACGGTGTTAGAGTTGGCGTCCAACAATTCCGTCAACAAAGCAACGTATCTGGATCTCAACTCCGTGGATTTGTCCCTTCTGATGAACTCGATGAAGGCCAATTGCAATAATGGGTCGGCGTCGGACAAATTGGAGATGGAGTCCTGGATGTAACGGAGGGCAGCCTCATGGTCCAAGTTCCCCAAAGAGATAAAGGCGTTTCTCTTACAAGTTGGATCGGTTTCAGTGATTAGGAAATCGTTGATAATCTCAGCGGCATCCGGGATCAAGTGGTCAGACACCTGGTAGATTGAGTAGATGGCGAAGATGGCGTACTTTCTTACATAGGCGTGGCGGTGTTCCAAACAAGCTCTGGCGGATGGAACCAACTGTTCCAATAGTTCCGGTTCGTGTAACTTGGTAAGGAAGCGTAAAGTGTTACCACGGATGTATTCGTTTGGATGTTGCAAGTCTCTCTGGATCGCGTTACAAACCAAGATCATCTCCTGTCTCAATTTGCCCTGCTCGTCATGCTTGGACACAATCTCCCAGTAGAAATACAACAACTTCTTCAATTCTTTGTTCTTAGATGGCATAACGTAACGAATCACATGCATCAACAAATCAGGCATCGGATTACCGTCAAGCATGGCAACAAGAATTTGCTTCATGGCGTCGATCTTGGACTCATCACGACCTTTCTCTAACAACGTGCGGAACTCAGCGACTGAGACCTTGGAAGCTGGATTGGAATCGTAGACTAAAGTGTATGCGATTTCAGACATATCTTTGTTGTTATTGTTGTTGTCTTTCTTCTTCTTGTGTCTGTGTGTCTGTGGTTGTTGGAAAGAACACCTGGTGGATCGGATGATTCAGAGGATGAAGGAAATAACACAATTGATAGAGAAAATAATCAACAATATTGTTTGTTAATTAATTGGCTGTTGTTGATCTGCTTTTCATACTATGCAACACGCCTCTGTTAAATTGACTGGTTCGTTGTTCTTTTCGACGCCACGACATTTGGGTCGCGCAGTAATCTAGACTTCCCCTTTGGGGAACAAAAGTGTTCCACGCCTCGGCCCAACTACAAAACGGTAGAGGCCGCATAACAAACAAACGCGGGCTGATAAGGCGCTGTGCCGGATCAGAATTTAAGTTTTGACAGGTTAACGTTTTGGAAGGCGATAATTTGTTATTATGGAAGTTGTATCTTAGAACTTGAACCCTTTGAAATGTTCAATTACTATCACTCAATATCCACTTAGAAACTCTTCTTATCTCAAGACTGTTTCTTCCTACCTCTAGCATAACAAACAGATCTCATTTCTTTGCTATCTTTTCCCTTATCCACTTGACTCTTTATCCGCCCCGCCCCCTTTCACTGCCCCCCCTTAACTTATACTTTCTCCATTTCTGCATCTAAACAAAAGAATAGACTCTAGTACAATTCAATGCAATGGCGACTCAATGGATGCCCCAGAATATCCAGAAACGACTCCTCCTATATTTATTATCACAACTGTCTCTCTTCTCCGGAATTGATTTGGAGAACATCAACGATGTCACACTTGGATCTAACTCTGTGATTCAACTAAACGACGTTGAATTGGATCCTGATGCATTACAGATACCCGGTGTTTACATCCGCAGTGGTAAAGTAGGATGTCTGAAACTTGAGTTATCTGTTAACGGAGGCGTCGTTGTCACGTGTGACGAGGTCAATATAACCATCTCATTGGCTAATCATAGCAATGTCAATTTGGAGGGAAGTTTCAACTCAATTTTGGACAAGTCAAGGTTTAGCTTACAGCAGAGTACCATGGATCTTGCTAACAGTATGCTTCAAGGTTAGAAGAAGAAGAAGAAGAAGAAGAAGAAGATCAACAACAACAGACTCAATCGGACACTACAGAAACTCAACAATCCACTCTGAACAGTGTGATGTCTAAAGCAGTTGAAGCAGCTTTGGCAAGGTTACAGGTCAAATGTCACGATATCTCATTGAGATTGATGTTGGACCACGCAACGATTGATTGTCTCATAGACGAGGCGAACTTGGCCGTAGTTGATGGTGTCAGAAAGTTGGACGTATCCAAGATCATGGTGGTGGGGGTCAAACCTTCTGCTGATCCTGGTGAGACTCAAGAAACTGAAGATGAAGCGAATACCAGTAACGACGAAGTGGATCCATCAACCGATGAAGACGATGTCAATGAAGATGATGAAGATGATGAGAAGTATGCTAGTATGATGGGGTCGTCTGTCTTGAAGAACCCAACGAATTTGGATGAAAGTTTGGTTTACTCGAAGGCTGAAGCAAGTTCTATTTACATGAGCGCAACTTCGGATGTGTTCAAATCTGGTGTCAAGGAATTCAATAACCATCCACGTCTTGTATTCATTGATGAGATCCGTGTCTCGTTCACAGGATTATCGCAAATCGAAGACCTAAAGATTGAAATCGGTAACATCAACATCGCTTTGACACCATTGCCTCTCACTGCTTTGCATATCATCGAGTCTCTCATTTCTCTTCATTCCAAATCAATGCTATCCACAGATCCAAACTCAAGACTACGGGTCAATCTGAACAAGAAACCTTCCAATGCCACTGAGAAGCCATCTTTTCACTCGATCCTTGAGTTGATAACTGTCAATCAGATCAATTTAAACCTCGTCTCGTCACTTTTGCCTAATGGACAGTTCGCCAAATCCAAAGAGTTGACATTGTCCTTTTCCAACATCGAAGTTAACTTCTCCAAGCCTGCAGTTGTCTTTGGTTTCATCCATCAGATTCTTATCAAGCAGGTCGATCACAACATTGCCAGTTTTGAAGGAGACCAAACTCAGCATGATTTCAAATTCGAATACAAGCAGGAAACCAGTGAAACCATCGTCTTGTTGAGTAAGAGCTTAGAAATGACATTGGATTCAGACATCATTAACAAAGTTTTGAAGTTGTCTGCTTACTTGGACCAATTATTGGCATCCTTTGCTAAGTTGAAATCAGCTTCGAAGTTAAGTTCATCAGCAATGCCAAATTCATCCAAGAATAAGAAAAGCAACATCACTTTGCAATCTTCCATCATCACAATCAACTTGAAACTATCACCACTGCAAACTGTGGCACTTAGAATCTCTCCGATCTCATACAGTTCAGACATTGGTCTGTTGGATATTAAGAAGATCTCTATATCGAATGAAGCAGAGAAGCTTTTGAATTTGACAAACCTACAAGTGAGATTCGAGAAGGAGAAACAGATCAAATCTTTTGATAACAACGGTCATGACTCCAGTTTGCTCTGTTCATCGTTTGGATCCATCGATGTCATTGAATTTGAACATGGCTTGTTGTCTTTCAAAGATCTTCAAAGATCCTTGAGTGAGATGGCATCAAGATTAGTGTTTCCTCTTGTGGAACCAGGTTTCAAACCACGGAAGAAGAGAACAAGAATCTCCAACTCCCTGATCTTCCAATCTCGTCAAACCGTCAAATTCTTTCTTGAAGTCAACAAGATCACTTTACAATGTAATGAAATCACAGATAAATTTGGTGATCTTAGACTCACTCTTGACTCGGTGACGGCTTCTGTTGGTAAGGATAACTACATCCAAGTGCATTCTTTGGATGCTAACCTTCTCAGAGTCAAGGATCAATTACGCCAGTCTGCTTTTAACCCTATCAATCGATTTGACAAGAAGATCCCAGTTTTCTCCTTCAGAACCAAAGATTTCAAGAAGATCGATGTCTTGTTGAGGAACTCTATCTTGGAATATCACACCAATTGGCTTGAACTGTTTGATTCCCGTTCCAATGATGGGAATGCCACGTCCAGTGAAGACGCTCCATGTGACTCCACCGATACTGAAGGTAAAGGTGGTTCCAAAGTTGAGCTATGCTTCAATCTCATTGAGTTTGCCGTTGGTTTGAACCCGGGGAGATTACCATCGAAGGCCATTTTGGTTATCGGAACAGGCTCACTTGATGTGAATGTTGGTTCGGATTCTGTCACGAAGCTGAGATCGCAACTCAGACAATCCAATCTTGTGTTGATTGACGATGTGGCGAACGTCACTAAAGATGCTCAGTCTGAGAGAAAATCATGGACCACTCTGAACTATTATCAAACTTTAAGCTTTGCCGATGTTGCCAAACTGAAGACCATTTCTCTAGAAGGTGAAATTGTGAAAGGTGGTTGTGAGTTGAACCTTGACATTGATAAGTTGGAGGTGGAACTATGTGCGGACTCCAATCAGTGTTTGATCTCCGTTTTCAACGATTTGAAACTACCAGTGATGATTTCTCCTGAGTTGAAGTACAAGTTGGGGAGAGAAACCTCTGAGGTTAATGTGTTCCAGGACGTGGATATGTCGGCTTTCAACGAGGTCTCCATCCAGAGAACAGAAGTGGTCAGTGATGTTGGGTCTGATGGAAATAGCATCAATATTATCGATGAATTCTACACAGATTCCCCAGAAACCAACGCTGCTGAGGAAAGTCCAAGTGGCAGTATCACGACTTTGACCAAAGGTTCCAATTCCACTATCAATAACATGGAGAGAACCCACTATTTCAACGATTCTGCAGATCTCCGTTCTAGGGACTTATCGCAATCTCTCTTCATCACAGACGACCATTTCGAAACCGTTGGAAGAATATCAACGACAATTGGCAGACCCACCACAGAAGCGGTTAAACCAAAGATCGTCCATCCTTTCGTGATCCACCTGAATGCGGAGTTCCTCTCAATTAAGATATTTGATGGGTATGACTGGAAACACACAAGACAACTCATTAGCAAGGCTGTGAAGAGGCTAAAGGAACTATTGATAGCCAAGAGAGAGATGCTGAACTTGTCCTCAATCAACAGTGCAGGTAGTGGAGCCTCGCAGCAACCTGCCAGAAACGAATCTCGTCGTCCATCTCAAGAGGAAATCATTGGCGAGACTTTGTTCGATTCCATCCACGTCTCATTCCCAATCTCCAAAGACCCAACTCAGATCGATCAAATCATACACGATAACATCAACGCCACTTCCAGTGGAACCGCAGACCTTCGAGATGAAGGGATCGAAGTGGGTAAGAAGTCCAACTTGAAGAAACTGAGACTACATCGTTCCAAATACCACAAGATCCTAATCGAACTGGAAGATTTGAACCTCGATTTCACTCTTCATTCAACAACAGATCCAACTTTGCCTCACCAGACAAATATCGAAGATGAGGTCTCAGAGATTGTCAATGAATTGAACCTCACCGTTAGAAACTTTGAGATCACCGATAACGTTCAAACCTCTACGTGGAACAAATTCGTCACATACAAGAAGGACGTTGAACGTGAATACGGCTCCTCTATGCTCACTGTGGAGTTCAAGACCGTGAAACCAATCTCCACCTTGGCTGCCACTGAATTGATTCTAGCTATCAAAGTGCTACCATTGAGACTACACGTTGATCAAGATACCTTGGAGATGCTAACTCGTTTCGGAGAATTCAAGGATTCCAGGTTCTTTCTCATCGATGAGTTTGAAGATATCCCATTCATTCAAAGGTTCGATATCAATGCTGTCCATGTCAAATTGGATTACAAGCCAAAGACGATCGACTACAGTGGGTTGAAGTCGGGCAGAACTACGGAATTCATGAACTTCTTCATATTGGATGAAGCTGATATGATCATGAAGCAAGTCACACTACATGGTGTCTCGGGGTTTGCCAGACTTGGCCAGCTATTGAACGGGTTATGGATGCCAGATATCAGATCGAATCAATTGAGTGGTGTTCTCTCCGGGCTGGCTCCTGTCAGATCTGTCGTGAACATTGGGTCTGGCTTCAAAGACTTGATTTTGATCCCCGTGAATGAGTATAAGAAAGATGGAAGATTATACAGAAGTGTCTCCAAAGGTGTGGAACATTTCGCTAAGAACACTGCGAATGAGCTATTGAAGTTTGGTGTTAAGTTGGCTGCTGGTACTCAGACTCTTCTTGAGAACACGGAATCCGTCTTGGGTGGCTCAGGCTCTTCTGCTAGAGTGATCAGTTCAACCAAGTTGGAAGAAGGAGTGAACCAACTCATCGAAGATAGAAATATGGACCTTGACGAAGATACAAACATCGCCGCTTCGCAATTGATAGGTAAAAGCTCACTCTCAACAACACAGTTCAACAGGACCTCGCTTTATGAGCCAACTTTGGAGTCGATCTCAGACATCAATGAAACAGATAAGCTTTTCAAGAAGACAGATCACATCCCATCTCAGGACTCAGACTCAGACACTGAAGATTTCGCCACGATCTCAGAAGATGAACTCCCAAGGACAATCTCCCTCTATGCAAACCAACCAACAAATCTCGTTGAAGGGCTCAGATTAGCTTATGATTCCCTAGGTAGGAACTTCCTCGTGATGAAGAAGGCTTTGATCCAAGCAGGGATCGATATCAACGAATCCAATTCTGCTCAAGATGCCGGCTTGATCATCGCTAAGACTGCTCCTATTGCTTTGATTAGACCTGCCATTGGTGTTACAGAGGCCACTTCGAAGGCCTTGTTGGGAATCAATAATCAATTTGATCCAGATGCGGGGAAGTTTGTTGAAGAGAAGTATAAACAACTAAAGGGGAAATGAATGAACTCAACTGCGTATAGATCTTGAATATATTAAAACATGTTTATGGGCTGCGGCAGAAACCATCAAAGAGGAATATTGAAGGAAGTTGAGAGTATGTTTGATTCTTGATTTTGGAATTAACATATATAATTAAATTAGATCATAAATAAAATAATAAGACGTATAACTATTTAATATACTATTGTTGGCAGCTGCCCTACTCTGAAATCTTTCAAAACTTAGGGATCAGCGGCCTCGAAATTGAAGAAAGGGTCTTCTAGTAGCTAGTATCACTTGAGGAGTAGGATGGGTGAAGACAAAATAGGAATATTAGCATTACTTCCCTTGTTTAGGGACAATTCCAGAATTGTTGGAAGCAGAGTTAAGATATGAGAGAACCTCATCGAATTTCAAGTTCTACTTTTCCGGACGAATGGTACCATTGTTGGAGTCTTCAGCGTCTTCCATTGAGACATCCATATCGTCGACCTCGCTCAACTCTGGAGTCTCTGGGATTGCGGCATGGTTTTGGTGGTCCACAGGTTCGGAAGCTTCCTGAACTTCCTGCACTTCACACAAGTTGTGAATAGACTCTTTCAAAATGGCAGTGGTGCCTCTAGCGAACTTATAACTTCTTTGCTTCTTCTCCCTAACGTTAGGGGTCAAATAGTTTCTATGAAGAATAGCATCCTTACCAACTTCCATGACACAGATATCAACGTTGGACCCTGACCCTAAATCGTTGCAAATACCAGCCTCGATGGCGTCACTAGCCAACTTGATGGCCTCCTCCTTGGAAATGTCCTCCTTCCATTGTGATTCCAAGATGGCCATGGCGGGTAACGAACCAGATCCCAAGGATTGATAATAACCAACATTATTTGACCCATGAGCTTGCACGGAGAATAAATGGGCCCCTGTTGGATCAACATCAGTGGACCCATGAGCTTGCACGGAGAATAAATGGGCCCCTGTTGGATCAACACCACCAACGATTAAGTAGGCAGCGATGTGGCCTTGGTATTTGAACAAATGCTGCTTCAAGAAGGTCACAGCTGTGACGACTCTGGCGTCTTTCCCAGTTGATAAGGAATGTAATTCTAAATTACTTGAAATTAATTGTGTAACCATCTCAGTATCAGCTGCAGTACCAGCACCTGCACACCAAATCTTAGGAGCCAATCTGTGCAACTTCTCACAGTTCTTGTCTGCCACGATGCTACCAGCTGTGGCTCTGGTATCGGCGGCAATGACAACACCATTGGCGAACTTGACACCAACAATAGTGGTACCAGTGGAAGTGGCTGTTGGTTGAGCATGGCCCTTTGCGGAGGTAAGGTAGTGGTTTCTTTGGTAGTTTTCAAAACTGAGACCTGTCATGGTTTGGTTATTGATCTGTGAGTTGAGTTGGATTGGTAATTGTCGAATAAAGCTGGTGAAGAAGTTAACTACTTTATAGTAATAGATAGGAAATTCCAATTCCAATCCCCCCCTTAAAATGAACTCAGATCTTCTAAATCGTGCCCTGACCGCTTTCTAATTTATGCAAAGGATTCCGAATTCCGAGGTACCGAGGCTCCCTGGTCATGTGATAATTAGCTTCCTTATAATTGGTTATGATTGAGTAGCTCTGCTATCATAATTAGTTTGAGTCTTGACATTTGTATACACTTTACGCTGCTAAAACTATTAACTAATTATAAGCGTTACTACTCAAGTGGATCAATGTGTTGCTCAGAAATGAATTTCTCTACATGAGTTTTCTCAATTAACATCCGGAAATAACTGAACGATTCACAAGACCGTCTAATGAGCTGTTTCAAGTTGTATGTAGCACAAGGTATCAAGTCCCAAGGCTCTCCTGTTTGTGGAGTGTACGCCATTGGTGGATGTGGCACTGATTCATGGAAAGTGGGCTGAGGTTCAAGCCAGTGCTTGCCAAGGACCACAAATTCATTGAAACTGGATTTCCTCCCCTTGGTTCTCATCGTACTTCTTAGCT
>JAKTWX010000022.1:46691-77210 GCA_030582275.1 Waltiozyma pijperi
GACCTCGCTCAACTCTGGAGTCTCTGGGATTGCGGCATGGTTTTGGTGGTCCACAGGTTCGGAAGCTTCCTGAACTTCCTGCACTTCACACAAGTTGTGAATAGACTCTTTCAAAATGGCAGTGGTGCCTCTAGCGAACTTATAACTTCTTTGCTTCTTCTCCCTAACGTTAGGGGTCAAATAGTTTCTATGAAGAATAGCATCCTTACCAACTTCCATGACACAGATATCAACGTTGGACCCAGACCCTAAATCGTTGCAAATACCAGCCTCGATGGCGTCACTAGCCAACTTGATGGCCTCCTCCTTGGAGATGTCCTCCTTCCATTGTGATTCCAAGATGGCCATGGCGGCTAACGAACCGGACCCCAAGGATTGATAATAACCAACATCAGTGGACCCATGAGCTTGCACGGAGAATAAATGGGCCCCTGTTGGATCAACACCAGCAACGATTAAGTATGCACCGATGTGGCCTTGGTGTTTGAACAAATGCTGCTTCAAGAAGGTTAAAGCTGTGACGACTCTGGCGTCTTTCGCAGTTGATAAGGATTGTAATTCTAAATTACTTGAAATTAATTGTGTAACCATCTCAGTATCAGCTGCAGTACCAGCACCTGCACACCAAATCTTAGGAGCCAATCTGTGCAACTTCTCACAGTTCTTGTCTGCCACGAAGTCACCAGCTGTGGCTCTGGTATCGGCGGCAATGACAACACCATTGGCGAACTTGATACCAACAATAGTGGTACCAGTGGAAGTGGCTGTTGGTTGAGCATGGCCCTTTGCGGAGGTAAGGTGGTGGTTTCTTTGGTAGTTTTCAAAACTGAGACCTGTCATTGTTTGGTTATTGATCTGTGAGTTGAATTGGATTGGTAATTGTCGAATAAAGCTGGTGAAGTTAACTACTTTATAGTAATAGATAGGAAATTCCAATTCCAATCCCCCCCTTAAAATGAACTCAGATCTTCTAAATCGTGCCCTGACCGCTTTCCAATTTATGCAAAGGATTCCGAATTCCGAGGTACCGAGGCTCCCTGGTCATGTGATAATTTGAGCTGTACCTGCACTAGTAGCTCTCTTAACTATAGACTTTGTCCAAGGCTCCCTTACCATTGGTGATAATTGAGTAGCGGATATACTATCATAATTAGTTGTACATTTTATACACTTTACGCTGCTAAAACTATTAACTAATTATTAGTATACAAGCTCACAGTATAAGTATTAAATTGTATACAATTCACGAGACGGGTGGAAGCCCTGCTCTATACTTTTTCTTAAGCGTTACTACTCAAGTGGATCAATGTGTTGCTCAGAAATGAATTTCTCTAGATGAGTTTTCTCAATTAACATCTGGAAATAACTGAACGATTCACATGACCGTCTAATGAGCTGTTTCAAGTTGTATGTAGCACAAGGTATCAAGTCCCAAGGCTCTCCTGTTTGTGGAGTGTACGCCATTGGTGGATGTGGTACTGATTCATGGAAAGTGGGCTGAGGTTCAAGCCAGTGCTTGCCAAGGACCACAAATTCATTGAAACTGGATTTCCTCCCCTTGGTTCTCATCGTACTTCTTAGCTCTTTTGCTAGACTCTGTACACTTTCGAGTTTCTTGTCACGGGCGTCTTTCTCATCATTAGGCGTAGACCACTTGTATCTTCCCTTCCGCATGTCTTTGTTGTTCTCTAGGTGTGTGTCTGAGAACAACATATAGAAGGCCTCAGCATCTATATGATATATCTCTTGTCCAGAGACTTCTTCGAAGCTTTCAATGGCTGTGTGGAAGACGTTTAAAAAGCTGGAAAGGTCGGCTTGTAAATTGTCATAGAAAAGATGCATGTTTTTCATTATTTTACCGGGTTATGAAGCCAGAGAGTGCAATCTGACCCAGAATGCTCGCTCATGTCTTGTTTCTAAGAAAGTCTCAAGCAATTTATCGTTCAATTCACTGGTCTTCTCTTGGGTCGATTTTGGACTCTTCCGATTCCTCCACAACTGTTGCCGGTGTTACAATGTTGACACCGATCAAGTTGCTTCTCACTGAGAGAATCTCGTCTCTCACACTACGGTCACAGTCATGGAACAACGTACTTACCCTAATCTGGCAGTTTGACCGCATGGACATGATTGGTGGGTTGAACTTGACAAAGCTGTTGCTAGACATTGAGATATCAAGAGCTTTAATGCTCATAAGAGGCTCAACTTCCATCACACCATCAAACAAAGAGTAGTCGGAGTCTCTTGACTTTGTAAGCTTGGAGACATCGCTTTGGGTTTTGTAGATGGTCAAAGAGTGTGGGATATCTTTGACTAAATCGAAGAGCTCAGGGTACAAGTTAGCTGAGTAATAACAGTTATCAGACTCTGTGTCAAACGCAAAGTCAAGGAGAAGCACTGGTTCGACACCTGCAGCTTCGCGTAAGGAGATTCTGCTTCTAATTTCAGGGATCAACTTCTCAAGCTCCTGACGAATTCTCCGCACAGATTGAGAATTGACCCTGGAGTGTAAATGACGGCCATTGAATGCCTTTGGCACATTAATAAGAAAAGGGTCTACGTTACCGTATCTGTGTGAGAACTGTTTTGGAATTCTCTCTCTTCTCTTCTTGAAAATAACAACAACTTGCTGAGACTTGTTTTCGTACTGGTCGTAAAGCTCTGGCACTTTGGCCAACAATTCAAGCTTCTCGTTGTCAGAAATGGTGTTGTAGATGCGATACTTAATATCAGTTGGTAATTTGGTTAAAGTTTGAGTGGAAATATTAAAAGTCATCTTTGTAATTACTGTTGATTTGGGTAATACGAGAAACCCCAGTTCAGAATTTCAAGTTGGTTGTAAAGATTCTGAAAAGTGGAAAGTTCTTTCCTTTTATACACAAATGCTCTGAAACTGTTTTGTAAGATTGTAGAAATACCTCTCGCAATTTGTGAATATTTCTCATCCCAAATTAATGATTCCTTAATTCGGACAATTCGGTCCCGGCTTGGGTGCTAGAACCCGCACGTGACTCCTAATGGAACCTGCATAAGCATGCATGTCCTAACCTTTTTAACAAACAAATGTCCACAACTTGATAATTTTATGTAAAAAACCGGAAACATTTCAAGGCGGCGGCGAGCGCTGCAAACAAAAGCAAATCTATAAAGTTACGTTACGTGTAGCGAACATAATAACAAACCTAAATAAACCACTACATTACCACATTTGCATGGATATTAAACCACGATTGAATCTTCAATTCTCCATATCAACAATCCTTGTGTCATTTCTTACATCTATCATGAGTGAGATTGGGGTTTTCTTCGTCCATGCACTTAGATATGTTCCTAGTTTCACAGTAAGGACCTCCCTTAAACTTTTACCATTTAGGAGAAAACTCCCCAATGAAAGTAAACAATTTGTCGTTGATGGGTTAAAGCCACATCAGGCAACTTGGTTTGTTGAATGTGTTGATAGGAAATCTACAGATCCGGTGGTTGTTTTCTTGCATGGCGGTGGTTATTTCTTAGGTTTGAATCCTTTCTTTATGATATTCCTTGCAAAGTTTTACAAAGCTGCCAATGATGAAAGATTGTCAATCTTAGTTTTGGATTACACTTTGACCACTAAGAAGGAAGGAATGTATCCAAGACAACTCAATGAGGTTACACTTCTTTACAAAGAGTTGCAAAAGACCTGTACTAATATCTCACTCCTTGGAGATTCTGCAGGTGGACACTTGGCGCTTAATTTGATTCGTCATAACCAATACACCATTGAAACGGAGAAAGTCCCAGTGATTGAAGATTTCACAGTACCAAACAGATTGATACTCATGTCACCTTGGTTGAACCCAACGCTGGATTACAAAGCGAGACATGTGGCCAAGTTCACACATTTCTTCTCATTGGGGGCTCTGACTCAATTCCAGAAATATCACATGCGTCCAATGCTTCATTATTCTCATGATCCTTGCTTTAAACAGATCTTACACTCCACTTTGGTGATTTATGGTGCGAAAGAGGCATTAAGGGGAGACATCGAGGAGTTCATAGAGATCAACCAGAAGGAAAACATCGGGTTGACAAGCAAGATGATTAAAGGTGGGATGCATGATTCTGGGGTCGTGTGGCCCTTTGGGAAGAATGAAGTGGCTACTACGTCTGGCCAATGGTTCAGTGGCGATCATTACTACGTCTAGAATATTAATGTGTTATAGATTTATACTAGATTCGTGAATATATAATATTATTTTAATGTGCAGCTTATTTAATATCGGTCATAAAAGTGGTGTTCTCATATAATCTTGTCCTGAGAGTCGCTGATGTACATGGCTCTAGCCTTCAACCCTTGAGCAAACAACAAGGCAATAGGCCAGATCGGAGCATCAGCCAACAATCTGACACCCAAGTATAAGGCCTTAGTGGACAATTTGGCATTGATGATGATGTTGCAAGTCTCGGTGAGATCGGTGCTTGGATTCATGGCAAATTTGGCAATCTCGTCGGTGATGTTGATGAAATCCAAAGCCCCATTGGCCTCTTGGCGCAGATTCTCCGATGGAGTCGACGAAGGAACAGGCGATGAGGCGAGAAGACAGTTCTCGATCTTCTTGAAAATCATCTCCGATCTGAGCCAGATGGTTCTGTCAATGGCGTTCAAGTCCATGTACTCGTTAGGATTGGCTCTGTATTTGTATGCGAACTGCTCCACGGAGAACAAGAACTCTGCAATGATCAACAAGGACGAGAAGATGCATGTGATGAAGAACACCGGGGTTCTAATAGAGGTTTTCTCTGCGTCGTTGTGGATGGACATATAGTCGATCCATAGCTTGACGATATCCAAGGAATAGTTCGTTGAGTCCTTTAACGCCTCTTCGTCCACTCTGCCGCCCAAATTGTTCAAGTTGTCATTCATACCGGCCCAATCTTTGCGCCAGATCTTCTCGATGATCGGCGTCAACGAGATGCATTTCCTGATCTTGGCGAAGGACAACAATGGGAGAATCAACCTCATGATCGGGTTCTTGTCGAAGATCAAGGGCAAGGAGGCCTCGTTGTGGTAAAAGACCCCTCCGTTCTTCAAGTACAACGACTCGAAGGACTTGATAAGCGACTCGATGATTGGTCTTGAGTTCATTCTCCACTTCGTGGCCAGCACTTTCGGGTTCTTCTCGTTCTTGTGCATGGATCTCTCCAAGTAGATTTTCTCGTGGATGGACATGAGCAACGAGAGCAACGTCTTCATCTGGAACTTGCGCTTGTACGTAGGCACGCTGCTGTCGTTGAAGCTGATAGGCAGGTCGTCGTGGATTGTGAGGTGGTAGTTGTTCAACGTGAGGTAGCTCAACAGGTTGTTGTAGCTGTCGTTGCCATTGGACAACTCGACGAGGTTGAACTTGGAGTCGATCTTGTAATTCTTTCCCTCCAACACTTTGAACCATTCCTCCGTCGTGGCGGCGGTCCATAGTTCTTCCCATTTGCAATGGATCCCACATTTCAAGTCCAAAGAGTGCAACGAGCAATCCAGGCCGATCAAAGACGTGAAGAGATTGGAGATCAGAAGAATCGTATGACATGTTCTGATCCGGCTCTGAGCAAGCAAGAAGTACTCGAAATGGGCGTTCCCGGAGACGTTCACGTCAGGAGGCGGGACAAACGTCTCCAACGGGAGGTTCAAGCTGGTGAGTTTGACCAACTCGATCAACGAATGCAACAACACGGTGGAGTTCTTGTTCACGTTCAAGTCGTTGTTGAAGATCCCGACAAAGATCAGAAGCACCATCGCCTGGTAGATCCACATCGGAATGGACTTGTTGTTCTTGAACGTCTTCTGCAGCTCGAGGTATTCGTGGATTCTGAACCGTGTGATGTCGAATAGCAGCATCGCATGCGACGAATGGAACGCGTAAAGAGCACCGATCGAGGCGAGAGACAACAACAAGGGGTAGTTATCAACAGAAGGCTTCAAAGACGCCAAGTGGATGAAGGGGAAGTACTTGTCGAACTCGTCTTTGTAAAGACTGGCGTATTGGTTCAACTCGGAGACACTTGGGAAATCTTGTAGATTGTTCAACTTCATGATCTGCAAACGAAGCTCCTCGCTGAAAAGACAAACGCCGAAATCAATGTCTCTGTTCTCAATCACCTTCTTGAACAAATCGAGCTGTCTGGATCTGAACAAAGATGGGATATCGTTCTGCAAAGCTGCACCACGTGCCAGTTTGGACCCTGGGGCATATTCGATGTTGGATTGAGACTGCAGCTTTGGCGTGAACCCGTTTGGTAGTTGTTGGCTCTGTTGCAAGAAATGTGAAGGAGTGGCGTTGAATGGAGGCTGTATGTCATTAGTTGTAGTGGCGGCGGCTTGTGTTGGGTTAAATTTCACAGAATTAGTCGAAGAGGCAGGCGAAATGGAATTGGTGAACCCAATCGAGTTCAAGTTCTTGACATTAGGAACGAAATTGGACTCGAACGGGGTGTTGATGAACTCTCCTAGCCAATCATCCTGCGTGGAATTGTCATCTTCGTCTCTGATCGAGGTCACAGACGTTGGATCGTCAGTGTTGGTTCCGTTGCTGTTCACTTGATACCCAACTGGAGACAAACTGGCAGATTCGTGCTGGAAGAAGTTCAAATTGACCACGTTTCTCGTAGGGTTGAAGCCCGCACCGCCACCTGCTCCTCCAACGTGTAAATATTCGTTCATCATGGGCATATCTGCGAGTGACCCACCTGGTGTGATGGCGAATTGGAAAGGAGTGGAACTCTTAGAGCGCGAGTTGCCGTTACCGCCGCCGCTGTTGACTATTGGTTTGTGCTGCTGGCTGAAGTAATCACCAGCATTGTTGACGTTTGGATCCAATGAGAAGTCGTCTGGTTCTGTGATCCCAAGGACATCGAGGTCCAAGCCGCTCATAACGGCTCTTTCGTTCAACTCTCTTGCGGTTAACTGCGGAGTGGCGAACCCAACTTGATGAGGCGCTTCAGGCAACTCATGAACAGAGTCTGCGTTGATCTGCTGTCCGCTGCTGTCTGCCGTCGCACAGTTGTTCAGTTGGGATTTGGTGTATGAGTTGGAGGAAGATGCAGAGAACGAGTTGTGACGTTGTCTCTTGACATGAGGCTGGCCCTGGAAAAGAGAAGATGAAGGGTCTGTGTTCACTGTGGAGTTCGAGGTGTCCAACTTGTTCTTCTGAGGTATTGAGCTTGAGCTTTGTTGTGACACGGATTCAGGAGACTGAGTCTTTGTAGGTAGTTGTCCTTCTTTGTTGCCGTAGTTCAAAATCACCAAATCGTTTGGGTTCAACTTCTCCTCAGTGCCGTTAATGTTCAACCCTGTGTGTAGCTTCTGCTGGTGTCTTAGCACCAAATCTCTTCTGGCGAAACAGCGGCCACAAGCGGCACACTGGAAGGGCTTCTCATTCGTATGTGATCTCTCGTGTCTTTTCAAATGTTCCAACCTGGCAAAGGCACGTGTACAGGTGGTACAGATATGAGGTCTAGGCTTGTCTGTCTTGATGATGGCGGACTTTCTTGGGATGGGTTCGAACCCTTGAACTGACTGTTGCACCTGTTTGGGTTTCTTAACAGGAGAAGTTGGAGAGGGCTGTTGTTTGTCTGACGTGAGCTGGACTCCTTCAGCTACCTCAGCGGTTTGAAGATGCTGGAGCGCATCCTTGGTTGTCATTTCAGCTCTATAGTCTAGTGTGCAAGGAGGTGCTGTCTGAGAGAGAGGGTGTGTGTGTGTCTTTGTAAGGAGCGTCGACCTGTTCTATGCTTTTAAAACGTCAACTTGTTATAATATCACAGCGCTGTTTGACTTTCCCAAAAATATTAAGCGGCTGAAAAAAAGCAAAAAGGCTGACGTAAATTTTTAGAGGAACCCAGGGAAATTTTGAAAATTGATAGCTACAGCAGCGGCAAGAAGCTGGGGATGACGGCGGCGTGTGGCTTGTTTCTGTTTAGAGTGGTAAAACACAGTTTCAAAACAGCTTCTATACTAGAACCAAGAGAAGAGTAGATCTTTGTTTGCAGCTACAAGTTTGGTTACAGATCATACTTAATTCTATCCAGGCGGCAAAGGCTTCTTTGTTTGTTGTAGTTTTTCTTTTTGAAAAGGCGCGTTCGCCTGCCGTCGGATTCCAGCGGAAAACCAGCTAGCTACCTTTCAAGATTTAAATTGTACCCGAAGTATCCGCTGCTATATAAATCCTACACTGCTATATGTTTCTCAGAAATATTATTGGGCAAGAGAAGCAGGTCCTAAGTGTCACCTTTGGATAGACTCCATGCGATCCTTTTTTCAGATCTCTTGACGTTCCGAAATTTCTATTTCAAAGATTATAAATTCGGATTTCCGGGTAGTTCGCTGCGATTTCTCCGGGATCCGAGTTGGACAACGTGAATGACCGAATTTCGCGACATATTTGGATCACGGATAAACAATGGCTGAACGGATACCGGAAATAAATAATTTAGGACTCCTTGGAAAATCAACAGGCCGGCCCTTGATCTTATAGTTGTACCTCTGTTCTTCTTCTTCTTGTCTCTTTGTCTCAACAACGATATGATACACTTGAAATCAGAAACTGACAATTGTATGGATCTCTGAATAGAAATGAAATAAGATCCATGATATCACAATGCAGCGCATAATTACCCCGGATTTCAAACCTCGGATCATTATTGGCCGTACTCCGTGGGCGCGTGGCTACCGCAAAATTATAAGGACTTATTGCGTATTTTATTAACTGTATAGCACCAAATTCTAACTTCTATGGAAAACAAACACAATGAACCTGCACTGTGCTGTTGAAGCTTCTATTTATATTACAACTCAGCTTCCAACTCGTCCAAAGTTTTCTTAACCAAGGCCACAATAGTATCGACTTCTTCCCTGGTGATGGAGAAAGCTGGAGAGAAAACCGTATGTTCACCACGTTTCCCATCGATCGAACCTTTAGATGTCAAAGAATAAGCCCCATTCTCGAAGAATTTCTTGGAGAATTTCCCACCGAAATCGTATTCTGGATCGAAAGGTTCCTTAGTGGCCTTATCCTTGACGAATTCAATGGCCCAGAACCCACCTGAACCTCTAACTTGTCCGATCAAATTATGGTTTAGGGCTTCTAGCTGTTCACCCAAGTAACCACCAACGACATTGATATTTTCGATTAATTTCTCTCTTTGCACCTTCTCTTGAACCTTCAAGGCAACCTCACAATTGAAAGAATGAGAATGATAAGTCTGACCACACTCCAAAGCTGCATTCTTAGCCTTGAAAAGATCCATGATCTTAGTGCCGATCAAAACAGAGGCAATGGAAACATAACCAGCACCTAAAGTCTTCCCGTTGGTTTGGATATCAGGACCTGCACCATCCATGTACTTCTCCCAAGCATTGAACGACCCCATTCTACCACACCCGGACATCACTTCGTCAAGGAAGAACAGAGCACCGTACTTGTGGCAGATCTCACGACATCCGTCCAAATAACCAGGTGGTGGAGTTTGACAACCAAAGGTGGAACCCGTCACTGTCTCGGCGACAAAGGCACAAACGGTGTCTGGGCCAGCAGCTTGGAAAGCTTCGTCCAATTCGGCTAATAAACGGTCTTTGTACTGTTCTAATGATTCCTCTGGGAGTTGGTTTCTGTATGGGTACACTTGAGACACTTTTGGGGTTTGCTCTGGTGGCAGAAGTATAGGGGCAGAGACGATTTTCCTGTTGTTATCACCGATGGAGAAAGCACCAATGGTAAACCCGTGATAGGACTGCTTTCTAGAGATGAATTTGACTCTTTGTGGCTCTCCGTTTTCAAAGTGGTACTTTCTGATGATCTTCATGGCGTTTTCAACAGATTCGGAACCAGAACCGGTGAAAATAGCAGCGGCAAATGCTCCCTTACCTTGATCGATAAGAAATTGGGCCAATTTCTCGGAAGCTTCGTTACCCGCAATAGCAGGAAAGGTGTAAATGACATTATCAACGGCGTCTTTCATGGCTTGTCTGATCTCTTCATCGCCATGGCCAATGGAAGACACAGCAGCACCGGAGTTTGTGTCAAGAATGGTTCTCACTTCACCCGTGGTGTTGTCTCTGATAGTTAAGTAGATACCCTTACCGCCAATGGCAGTTGGGATCGGTTTGATGGCGTTTTGCATAATAGCGGAAGACATGATGTATGGTTATGAGGTATGGAATATGAAAAGAGCGTCTCATGATATGTATACTAATTTGTTTGTTTCTTTATGGTTGAAAGTTGGGGTTTATATACTTTCACAGATCATTTAAGCTTGATAACGGAAACCCAGCCCCGATAACACCTTTTATCAAAAGACGTCCCAAAGAGGAAATAAACGAGGGCGCATGCATGCAACTTCTTCATATTTTCCGCGCGTGGGGTCGTGGCGAATAAATTAAGGATTAGCTACAAGCCAGCTTTATATGTGTAATAGCAATATTGATCAGCTATATGAACTATATAATCTATCAACGAGGCAGAGCAGCCTTGAACTTAACTAGGGGAATATTGTAGTCTTCAGAATGTTCAGCTTCCTTAAACATCAATGGGAATAAGACGCAGACCCCTGTCCACATATAAATCAATACCCAACAGAACTCCCTATCCACGTGAAGCATTCTAACCCAACTGTAATCAATGAGAGAGTCAAGCGCGGCGATGGTAGTATAGTTTCTTGTATCAAAAATGTACACCCCGTACAACACAGCATAAATCAAACCAAACACAGGCATGGTTTTGTAAAGCAAAGAGGTCTGAATTGCAAGTCTGGACTGCTCCAAACCAGTGTCACACTTGAATTTCGCCAACCAAGAAGCCTCCCCGAGGATATTCTCTCTAGTTATAAGCCACACCGAAGTAGCCAGAACGATGAGACAACCTATGCTTGTGATAATGATCGTTGTGTCTTGGAATGATTTGCACGAGCCTCCAATAACAACCCCAGTGATCAAATTCGTATCGTGGACCAGTATAAGTGACAACTCCGCCAAAGTCCCCATCATGAAATAAACGAGTCCTAACGGGCCCAAATAGAACAGGTGAATCTCATCCAAACCATCCTGGTTCTTCTCACATTTGATAGAGAAAGTGAACAAGCAAATACACCCAAAACAAACCATAAAAATTAAAATCACTAAAAGCATCATATCAAGGGTGTCAACAAAAATTAGGCCGCCCACAACCTTTTCAGGGCCTCTTGAATATCTATATGCAGTAATTCCCCATTTGATTAGAAAGATCACCGTGCTTGAAAGCCCAAAAGAGGCGTAAAACAACACCTGTCTCTTGACGGCTGACCTTTTGATAAAGAAGCTTGCAAAGACCATAATCACAGCGCTGGGCCAGATCAAGCAAGAAAGGACTGTGAATCTCGACTTGACGATGAAATCCTTGAACATGGCACGATATTGAGAATCATAAAAATTGAGCTTTGGAAGATAATCTCCAGCCACAGCTTGGAAGAACTGCTTGTCTGACTCCCTTGTTCTATTGCTTGGGCCATAATACTTCAAATATCTGATGTCTTTCCTTTTGATCTCATCGTAATAATAATCAGTGAGGGTGTAACTGCTGGTGTCGGATATCTCGTAGTATACTTGAACACAGTAAAACCCAGGGTTAGGCAAGGAGATTTCTAAAGGTGAAGATGACCCGTTAGCGTGTGGGATGTAAGATACGACACGTGTTGGGTCTGTTAATTGAACTGTTTCAAAGAACCCGGTTTTGGAATCTAAAACGTCAACTGTGCCTGCGTTAATATTGAACCTGATCTTTTCCTCTTCTTTGTCCAACATAGATGAGCCGTTTGAGGACTTGTACCACGTGTTAGCGTTGATCTCACCGTACAATTTTGAAGGTTGATAAACTGTCAAAGAAGCTGTGAGTCCCATTGACTCTTCAGGCACCTGAGCCCACTCAAAGGAAAGATAAGGTAAGCTGCTGTATTCACATTCATAGTATCCCTTATCTTTAGATGTTTGGAATACAAGACCAGCAGTTGGTTTGATTAATGAGATGATGGCTACAAGTAGCGCTGTAGTTCTGAAATTATGAAGCCAATTCATGATGTCTTTCTGAATATTGTTTGGAAGTACTAGAGAGACTGATTGTAGTTAGAATGAACTGTATCTTTAGAAGCTGATTTGAGGATTTATATTTCTTTCTTCAAATCATACACTGAGACGTTTGTTTTCCTTTTCCTTTCTCAAGAGAAGAGAACTTGATTTTCTTTCTTAGAATATCTTATGCCGCATGGCACTTTAATTGAAAGGCTTTAGTTGGAAAACGGCTTCATGATGTGCGTTTTTGTGCACAAGAAATCTTAGTTTTTTCGAGCCGCATGGTCGCGCATGGGAAATGCAGATTCCTCAGATAGTTGCATTCGGTATGCGACTATTAACTATTGACTATTAACTATTAACTATTAAACGTCTGACTCCTCAGAATCACTTTTCAAGTTAGCAAGGGGGATATCTCCCACTTCAAGATCTTCAATTTCCTTCGCAAATATCATTGGTACCAAGAGAGCGAACCCAGTCCACATAAAAGCCAACAACAAGCAAAAATCACGATTCGAGTATAACAACCTGGCCCAGCTAGCATCTGCAATGCTGTCAAGTGCTGCGATAGTGGTACGGTTTCTTGTCTCAAAGATGTAGAAACCATACATCGCTGTAGAAGCCAAACCAAGAACTAGCATGAATCTGTATAGTAACGAGGTTTGCTTGATAAGTCTCGACACTTCTCCACCACACGTAGGCTCCTTTTCAGCCAGCCAAGAATCAAACCCTTGCTGTAGTTGCCTGAACGGTAAGTACGACCAAATAGGGAAGAGGACCACACAACTTAAGGTCGTCACAGCAATCATCCCATCTTGGAATTTCTTACAAGACACACCGATAACAGTCCCATTGATCAAGTTGGTCTCACGGCAGACTAAAAGCACGACTTCTGCCGTGGAACATGTCATGTAATAAACAACAGCCAGCGGAATCAAATGGCACACATGAATAATATATATGGGTTTTTGATCTTCAATTTCTTCAACAGGTAAAAGGGAGATACCAACACACGCAATGGAGATAACTGTGACAAGCAGATCAATGAAGAACCCAAAGTAAGTGGTGAAAAAAATGTTATCCACGCTATCGATACCTGAATTCCCACCGGCATAATATCTTTGTCCAGAAGTTCCCCATTTGACAACAAAGAGAACAGTACTGACAAGCCCAAAAGAGGCATACAATCGAACTTGTCTCTTAACGGCAGCTCTCTTAATGAAGAAACTCACAATAATCATGAACAAAGAACTGGGCCAAATGGTTAAAGTCAACAATCTGTTCCTTGACCAACCGATGATATTCTCGTACATAGCACGATACTGAGAGTCGAAGAAATCGACCTTTGGAAGATAATCAGCGGCTAATTCCTCCACGTATTGCTTGTCTGACTTTATTGTTCTATTTTGTGGGCCATAATATTTCACGTGTTCGAAGTCCTTCCTTCTTATTTCATCGTACTGGTGTTCAGTAAGGGAGTAACTGATGGTGTCGGATATCTCGTAGTAAGCTTGAACACAGTAGAACCCAGGGTTAGGCAAGGAGATTTCTAAAGGTGAAGATGACCCGTTAGCGTGTGGGATGTATGATACCAAACGTGTTGGGTCTGTTAATTGCACAGTTTCGAATAATCCGGTTTTTGAATCTAAAACGTCAACTGTGCCTGCGTTAATATTGAACCTGATCTTCTCCTCTTCTCTGTCCAGTATAGATGAGCCATTAGTAGATTTATGCCACGTGTTAGCGTTGATCTCACCGTACAGTTTTGAAGGTTGGTAGACAATTAAGGAAGCTGTGAGTCCCGTTGACTCTTCTGGGACTTTAGCCCACTCAAACGAAAGAAAAGGTAAGCTGCTGTATTCACATTCGAAGTAACCCTTATCTTTGGAAGCTTGGAAAACAAGACCAGCAGTTGGTTTGATTAATGAAATGATGGCTAAAAGTAGTGCTGTAGTTCTGATATTGTTAATCCAATTCATGATGGTATGTCTTTGTGGTTAATGATTAAAGGTCCAAGAGAGAAAGTTTGTAGTCATGGGTTGAATTAAGAGTTTCTCTATGTCATTTGAATATTTATATTCATCAAATGAGAAGCAAAAACAAAGTTCATATATGCTCTCTTAGACCTGTATTAAAATATCCTTGTAGATCTCCGCTTTACTGTCATGATGTGCGTTTTTGTGGTGCAAAAATCCATGATATCTAGATTTTTTAGGGCCGCATGATCGCGCATGGAACATGTAAAAAAGTCACAGATAGGTGCATTCATGATGCAGGGTCTGAAGTTTGAGCATAATAGAGGATAGTACTTCATAATAATCACTTGGAACTTGTAATATTAGACGTATATCTGCTTCAATATTTCGACTTGTGTATATATAGTTTATCCTTCCATGGAATTCTCCTCGACTCGTGTACGTTTACGTAGGATGGCCTATTTATAACTGAACACTTTTAACATATTCTGTCTGCTCACAATCATTCTTCAATTAATTAGCTGGAGGAATATATAGCTCTATTCAAGATTTTCAGCTTCTTTTGCAAAAATATTATTGATCAGCTATAAATTATTTAAATCTTATAATATAATTATTATTAAAAAAATTTAATTAGATTTAAAATATTATTTATAATTATACATGATACAATGATAATCAGCTGTAAAATATTTAATATAGAATATGAAAACTTATATTATTAATTAATCATTATATAAATTATTATATTTGAATATATAATTATAGTATTAATATAAATGGAAATATTAAATATATTTATAATATAAATAATCTGCATGTCATGGCATAATATATTAAATGTTGTTGACAAAGTCTAACCCTGTCCACGTCTTGTACGATATTGTAAAATTCCAAAACAATGAAATCAATTATCCGATGAACTTCATGTGAAAAATCTTATATATTTATAAACTAAGCAGTGAGGTCATGATATACTGTCAAGTGCTGCGATGGTGGTACACATGTCTTGTATCAAAGATGTAGAACACGATATACAGACCATAAATCAAACAAAGAACAAGCATGCTTTTGTAGAGGAACTGTTAGTTAAGAATTGTTAAGAATCAAGATATAGGCCGCATAATCGTGCATTAATAAACCCAGATGAGAAAGAAAATACTTCTCTGAGACATAAACTGTAATCATTGCCTCTAAAACTTGATAGGTTGTAACAGCACCCAAACGTTATATAGGAAGAAAACCGAAGTTACAACTGTCACGTACTTTCACCGCATGTTTTAATGTTCATTTGTGGATGGATACTGGGGCTATAAATATCTACAAGATTTTTTTCTCAGCATCGCGGCTAGTAGCAACCTCAACAAATTAATTAGTTATATGAGCAACCTTTGAAACAGACATTAGATAATTATCAGCTGCACTACTCAAACAACCATCAATTGATCAAGAGATTCTACTACCATCGACAAATAATAATGTCCAAAAGAATCAAACTTTCCCCCAGTTCAACAAAAATCAGCAATAAATACGTTGAAAATTTCTGGAATAAATTTCTCGAAGTGAATCCTAATTTCTACGAACCAAAGAACCGACTTGATCGAATTAAAGCCAATCAGTTCAACAATGGTAAAAGAGCCAAACCGTATCGTCGACTACAAAGTGCAATTGAGAATCATCCTTTCGTCGAGCCGCAGTCATCAGAGACATACCTCGTTCATTGGTTCCGCAACGATTTGAGAATCCATGACAATTTAGCCCTGTTGAAGACGGTTGAATTAGGCCATAAGTTGAATAAGAAAGTGATCACGGTTTACATCTTCAACGAATTTGACCTGCGTCGTCACATGGATTCGGTGATGAAGATTGATTTCATTAAGAGAAGTTTGGTTGAACTACGTCAAAGTTTAAACGATTTGAACATCCCATTGGAGATAATTCACACGGATCGAACCGATTTCGTTCCATATTTCACACAGTTGATCAAGGAGAAGTATCAAACCAACACGGTGTCGTTCAACACTCGGTATGAATGGGACGAGATCAACACTGACATTGAGATTATCGACTCAGGCGCTTTGAACGTTTATTGCCCGCTGCAAGACCAATTAATCATCGAGCCGTTCCAATTGCAAACAGGCAAGGGAACCATGTATTCGAAATTCACACCGTGGTGGAAATCGTGGGCTAAGAAGACGTTGGAGCTGTACAAAACCGGGAGGTTGGAATGTTTGAAGAACCCGAAGGCGTTTGAAGCATGGGAATCGCTCGAGAGGTTTAACAAAGATGAAGGACAGCTTGACAAGGAGTTTTCTCTTGAAACGCTGTTAAATGAGCAGCTTTACAAAGGGATCATCACACAATCAGACTTGCAAAACCTCCCAGAGTTGTACAAACCCGGCGAGAAGGCCGCTTATCAGACATTCAACAACTACCTAGAAACCAATTCGATTGCCAAGTACACCACAGCCAAAGACCCACCACAGATCAGCGGATCCACTCACTTATCGCACCATTTGACCCAGGGAACCATTTCCCCACGGTACATTTTCCATGAACTGGTCAGTTTAAACCAAGGGAAAATAATCGGGGGGAACATTAACGTTGAAACATTGATCAAAGAATTGGCATGGCGTGAATTCTTCCGTCATTTGGTTTGCAATTGGCCATACTGTATGATGTACGTGCCTACTAATTTGAACTCTTTGGACTTACACAATGAAAACTCAAGGGAGAAATTCCAAAAATGGGCCCAGGGTGAAACAGGGTTCCCTATAGTGGACGCCTGTATGAGACAGCTGCTCAAAACAGGATACATGAACAACCGGTGTCGTATGATCTGCTCTTCGTTTTTGGCGAAGGATCTGAACGTGGATTACCGTGCGGGGGAGCTTTGGTTTTACCAGCATTTGATCGATGGGGATTTCATCTCGAATAACCAAGGTTGGCAATGGACCACGTCGACAGGGCTGGACTCTCAGCCGTGGTTTCGGATTTTCAACGTCCATTTACAAAGCGAGAAGTTCGACAAGGAGTGCTTGTTCATCAAACATTGGATCCCGCAGTTGGAGGGGTTTGAAACTAAACAGATCCATTACGCTCAGGGGTTAAGCGGGTATTTTAAACCGTGTATTGACAGAGACGCCGAGAGAGAAGCCACACTGGAGAGATACCGTGAGGCAATGAGCACCAAATAAATAAGTTACATATAATCTTCTATAGGGCACTGGTTTCGACTTTAGTACTGATATCTTCATAGACGTCGAATCTTCTCTGTTTGGTAACAGGAATCCCGTTTCTACTACTTGGCAGCAATTCCGGGTCCAACTCTGCAAAGATGATCTCTTCCCCCTCGCCAGCCTCAGCGATGATCTTCCCCATCGGATCAACGACAAGGCTATGCCCATAAGCATGGTAGTTCAGGTCGTAGTTTCTAGAAGGAGAAGCCAAAATCGTGTACAACTGGTTATCAACGGCTCTCGAACGGGCCAACAGATGCCAATGCAAAGGCCCCGTGACGGTGTTGAACGCCCCTGGGTAAATCATAGCGAAGGCATTGTCACGTCTTGCTGAAATCTGAGCCAATTCCGGGAATCTGATATCGTAACAGATCCCCTCGCCAAACGTACCGAATTCGGGAACGTTGATGGAAGTGACCTTGGAGCCGCCGGTTAAAGTGATTGATTCCTTGAAAGTGATTCCGCCTGGGATATCGATGTCGAATAGATGGACCTTTCTGTGCTTACCGATGATCGAACCGTCTCTGTCGAAAGTCACCGAGGTGTTGTACACTTTGCCCTGATCAGATTCAGGAATTGAGCCACCAACGAGAATAATGCTTAACTCCTTTGCCAGTTGCGAGAGGAATTGGGTGGATTCACCAGATGGAATCTGCTCGGCGTAATTGGCGAACTCGGTGACGGAGTATGGAGAGTTGAAACATTCTGGTAACACGACCAAATCTAATTGTGGTTCTTGTTGTTTGGCCCTGACGATGAATTCTTTGGCGTGTTGTAAGTTTGCTTGCTTGTTGGAACCAGCGGTGATTTGCACGATGGCGACTTTCAGTTTCTTAGCTAGCAGGTTGGACATAGTTGGACGTGTGTGATTGATAATAATAGCTGATATACGTATTGTGTGTGTTGTATGTTATTTGGTAGAATTCGTAGAATATTTATCTGAAATCTATCTGATATCTGTCATACAGTGGCTGTAGCGTACGACGCCCAACCCGGACATATTCCCTAATGCGGCAAGGTACCCGGCTAAACCGCCACATCCTAAAACCGGATTTGGTCCCGCGTTGCGTCACGTGCACAGAAGCAACAGTACACTCTGCTTAGCTAACATAGTTTCCGTTTTAGTAAGCCAAGCGACTTGTTCGACACACGACACACTGTGGGACACATAAAAGAAACGTCAGTCATGAAGGTTTGATTCGATCAGTTGAAGTTTGATTCAATAAATTACAAAATATTAAATATAGTATTCCACGTATCGCATCTTTTCACAAACCAGTTAAAAAGAATCTCTTTCCAATCAGATCAACACCGGCCACACACAATGACAAGACCAGACGTTATCATCCCATCTCAACCACAAACACCATACCCAACACAGACAGAGGTGAAAATACCAATCATAGCAGGATTTGGCCGTGGATCTTCCGAATTAGGAATCCCTACAGCAAACGTCAGCATCGACCAATTGAAATCAAACATCTTAGAATTGGAACCCGGTGTTTATTTCGGATGGTGTAAAGTTCATTCGAACGATGAGCATTCTCGAGAAGAAACCAAGACTCGTGTTAATGGTGTCGAGGTTAAGTACAGCTATGGGTTGAAGCTCACAAAGGGAAAAGATCTAGAAGTGGTTCTCCCTATGGTTATGTCCATTGGCTGGAACCCTTTCTACGGGAACAAAGAGAAGGCCTTTGAGCTGCACATCATACATGAATTCGAACATAACTTCTACGGGGCGTTGGTTAGTTTTAACGTGTTGGGTTACATTAGACCCGAGTTGAATTACACTACGAAAGAGGCCTTGATCAAAGATATCCAGACTGATATCGAGATAGGGCTTAAGACTTTGGAGACGCCTGAATATGCCCAGTTTAAGGTTTAGTTGAATATAAGAATAATATCATCTATATAAATAGTCTAATTGATAATTAGCTGATCTCAAATGTCCTTCTTGGCAGCATCGTTGTCATCTTTGCCGCTGACCATGTCTGAGATAATAGCCACAGCAACCTTTGCCATTCTGTAGAACCAATAAAAGTTCAAAACCCCCAAGATGTTGTACCCAAAGAAGATAATCAACGCATAAACCGTGTTAAATCTTGGGTCTTGAACACTGTTGCTGAAATCAGTGAACAGAGTGATAGCTTGATACCAACCGAAACAAATTCTCACAAAGAAGAAGATCAAAATCAAAACAATGTTATTAATCAAATTGAAAGTCCCATTAAACCAATGCGGGAACTTAATGCCGAACCATCTGAGGTTCAAGAAAGGCGTCGACAGTTCAAACAAGATGAAAACACCAGCATAATATTGGATGAAAGGAGTCATACCGATGAAAAACACTATACTGGAGATGATCCCATGAACCAAGAACTGCACACCGAAAAGGCTAATGTAGACAGTGGAGATTATCGAATCCCACACAAAGTACGCAAAGGCAGCTGTGGTCACAAGCGAGGAGTAAGGCGTTGTGGCGAACACACGGTCCTGGTATAATGTTTGATCAAAGTTCAAAGGCAATGCAAGGATCACAATTATCACCGATTGCACAAAGGAAACAACGTGCACGTGGAAATCAATCTGAGTCTTTCTTGGAACTTTGGAGAAATCAACAAGCAAAGGCGAAACCAACGAAGACAACACGAAAATAAAGTGGTAGAAACCAATGATTATGATGATTTCATGAATATGATAAGCCACTTTCTCTAAAGCGGATGGGAATAAAGGAACAAGGTACTCTTCGACATACGGAATGTGAGCATATGGGAAGAGTGGGTCTTCGTAGTATTGACCTGAGTATAAGGAAGAGAAAAGTGAGCTCATGGCTGGTGGTAGTGATGTCGCTTTAATGTTTCAGTGATTCCACGGTCAGATTTGCTGGTGTTGGTGTAATATCTGTACATCCGGCTTTTTTCTAATTTCGTGTTTATGATGTTTACTTTTCAATCCGGAAAAAACCACTCGGCAGCCACGGCGCGCATGGACCATGGCGCCCATCAGCCACAAATTATAACCTTGCATATCTATTTAAGTACATATGTAACACAAAAACACAACTTATATACTCTCAACCTCTTTTGAACCTTCTTCTTCTAGCCAATTCCGGATGCAGAAACTTGTTAATAATATGGAAGAAGATATCCAAAACAAAGATAACCCCCTCAGGAATCCCCTGTACGGACACCTCTTTATAATCCAAATCCACCACATCCTCCCCCACAATCACATTAGCGTTACTCTTGCCTCTGATATCACTTAATCTTGCGCCGTTGTTCACCGTTAGTTTCGGCAAGCAGTCCAATGGGAATCTGACCACTTGCTTTATGGTTTGTGTTGGTTCACAACGTGCGGTTTGTAGTTTGGCTTGTTCGATTGCGATTAGCGATAAAGCCTTGGGGTTTTTCTCGTGGATCTTGCCACTGAGGATATGTTCGTTGTTGATGTATTTGTTGTAAGTTTGCGACGATTGGATGAGCAGCGTTTGATTCTTGGAAGTTCTCTTGAACGCTGACGTGGCAGTGAAGGGGGAAAACATTGGGGTTTGATCCAATGATATGTTGCTGGTTGGACAGTGGAAAGGGTTCAGCAGCACCAATGCTGGTATTATATCCTCAATGAGACCACAGTATCTGCAACTGAGCCTGTTCAAAGTACCAGGAATAACAGTGCTTGAGATGTTGACAGTTTTCAATTTCATCAATTCTGAACGTTTGTCCTTCGCGAGATTCACATAATGCTGTCTATCCACCGTCGAATTGATGAAATAAATCGACTTCTCATCCCAATGACGAAGATTCATAGTGTGTTGGATAGTATAGACACTGTAGAAAATCGCCTTGATCAGCTCAACAAACGAACTGCTTTGAAACGTGACATGTCTATCCAAAACACCAAAAACGGCTTCAGAGATATCAACAGACACAGATGGTGCGATGTGCTTTAGTTCCTGTGTGATTTCATCACGGAATAGGCTCACATCCGCTGTGCTTAGTATGATGGTTAACTTAATCTGTTCATTCTTTGATTTGAAATCAGATCTCTCCACAATTTCAGTGACTTTCTTCAAAACGGAACTTAACACATCTGATCTAGTTGATTGATCTGTGGTATTTGTCTCCTTTTTAGTATCTAAACGAGGTCTTTTGGTGGTTCTAGATCCCGTGTCTTCGGTAGTAGTGGTGGCGGTGGCGTCATTGCTGGATGATTGAGGTGGTCTGCCACGCTTCTTTGGAGGCATTGATCGTGTTTGTGTAGGTGTTAATTGATACCTTGGTTATTTGAAGATCACAATTCTATCCTTTGTAGAGAATTTGATCAGTTCATAACAGATTCCCGCCACACGCCAAATGCCATAAACTGAATTAATATTTTTCGCGAATTATTAGGTAAGCAGTGGCGCACGTGACCGAGGGAATTTTCTTAAATTAGGCGCGCTGGTCAAATAATAATACAGTTGATAATTGTATGTATGTACAGCTTCTAGCAAAGGTGACAGTGCCACTCATCATGCCCAGCTATCATCAATATCACATCTCAAATGGAAGAATCCTCATTACCAACGCGCTGGGAAATCGAATTGGAATTCATCCAATCATTAGCAAACCTTCAATATGTCAATTATCTTGCACAGAACCGTCATTTAGAAGACCCAAAGTTTATCAATTATCTTAGGTATCTCACATACTGGAAGAAACCCGAATACTCTCGTCATCTAGTGTACCCTAACTGTCTCCATATCCTGGACTTGCTACTTGAGTCCAAATCCTTCAGACAGCGTATTATGAGAGTCGATGCTATGGGGTTGATAATGAATGAAATGGTGGAGAGATGGAAATTGCCTCATGATATGTTTACGGATTCTCCGCCAATGGTGCCTGTACAGAGGGAAACTAAACAGGAGGAGGCAGATGGTGGTCATGTGAAGGAGGAAAGTGCTGGTTTACAGGGTGAAACTACACCTACGGCAGGTGCTATACCGGTACAGAGTAACAATAACAACAGTAATTTTAGTTAATTAACATGCAAAATAGACACAATAAATAACCAATTCTTCAAGATTGCTGACCTATCCTTTCATGTATCTTAGATCTAACATCAACAGTTGTAATATCAACATCGTTCAAATTCGTGAAGAATTGTTCCACATTTCCCTTATCTTTAACTAAACCTAACAACTTCATCAATTTTATAGATTCAATCTTCAAATATCCGTCTCTTTTCAAAAAGACACTGATACCTGTCACAGCTTGATCTTGTTGTGTCGTCTTCAGCAATTGGTTGATCGTGTCTATCTTTCCAAAGAATTCAATGTTTTGTTGAAGCAAATAGTATAAACTTTCATTCAAGGGAGAAAGGTTTTTCAATATGGTGTTTATCGTTTCCCTTGATGATGTCTTCTGGTTGAGGAAAGTCAAAGAATCACGGTAAAGTCTAAGCAACTTCAATAGCCTTTTGGTCTTGTTCAACTGTGTTATCAGCACTTTCTTAATGTAAAGTTGCAATTGAATCTCCGTGTATGTCTCCTTGATCTCAAGGTCCAAAGTTCTGGATTTGCTGATGTTATCCTTTTCGAACGTGAGCCCCTCATGATGCTTAAGCTTGAAACTGTTGCTCAAGTCACTGGGTATCGTCAATATATTTCTCAAACAGTATAACTCAAATTTATCAAAATTCTTATCAATGCTACTTTCAAGTAACGTTTCCAACTTCGTTGTGCCCAACTCGATTTCGCTGTCAGCCTTCTTACCTTCACTCTGTGGATCTTCAGTCAGATTACCCACCTTGGATAAGAGATGGTTCTCAACAGATTCAGTGCATTTGTACATCACATCGTTAACTGCGTTTATGATCCTATCTATTAACAGCATAGGTGGAAATTCAAGATGTTCTGTGAGGATTTCTGTTGTTTTCTGATCCGGTGCACTCATGATGGATATGATGATGTTATGTCTAATATAGATTTATGTTTAGTGTAGATGAAATAATGCTGTGGTTTATTAAAATAACTACTAAATCACTAGAAGCTTACTATTGTTTTGTTTTGTTTTCATAATTTTGACACAGCTTCAACAGTTTATCGGTGCGCGCACTATGATCTATAGGCCGTTCCCATGACAACTAAAAGAGCCCCGGTTCGTGATCATGTGACCGAATACGCGAATATTTCCAGATTCTGAATCTCATCTCAATTTTTTTTCTTGTGCAAAAATTTAGAAATTGAAGCTTCGAAAGTTCATTTTAAAGATATTTATCTAGTTTGTTTCAGATCATCCCATCTCCTGCACATAACCCCCAAAGGATGTCCACAGTCACCAACAAGAGAAGCGGCGACTTCCAAGCACGCTCGTTCAAGAAGAGAAAGCAAGCCCCACCATCCACAAACCCAGTCAATTCTGATGGTTTAAGTGAATGTTTCCATAAGGTTAGAACTTCTCTTTATGTCTCTCTAGCCCCAGTGTACCTCTCCAACCCATTGGAAGGTATCAAGGCCCAGCATCTCGATCCATTACTCATGAAGCACTTTGCCAAATTGAACGGTGTCGTTATAAGTTACACCGATTTACAACTTTCAAACTCCTCCGCCGAATCCGATGACGAACAATTGATGGCTAAGGTCAACGCACATTCCCCATTCTGTTTCCTTTGGGTCTCTGCGGAGTTTTTGATATGGAAGCCATTGATCGGGGACAACATCGAGGGGAACATCTACATCCAATCCCCATCCCACATTGGTCTTTTGATCAATGACACCTTCAACGCCAGTATCAAAAGATCTCAAATCCCACCAAACTGGACTTTCAAAGCCAACGAAGCCGACGCAGGGGACGAAGAAGACTCCAAGAACCTCGGCCAATGGTTCGATGAGAACGATATGCCTATCGAGGGCAAGTTGCAAATCCTTGTCAAGGGTATCCATACCTCTGGTAGAGTCGTCTCTGTGGAAGGTAGCTTGATCACCCCAGGAATGGAAGTGGAATCACAGCCTGTTGTCCCAGCTAAAACCAACAAGAAGATCAAGTTCGATGACGATGCGGCTGTCGGTACCGCTGCTGCCACTTCTGCCTCATCCTCGCTTCCCGTTGTTGATTTCTCCAGCGCTAAGGACACCGACGATGCTCCAACTTACGAAGTTGACTCTGAAGACGAGCAACAAGAAGTCTCTAGCGGTGCCAAAGAGGGCGAAGTTGTCGCTGAAGAAGACTCCAGTGAGGACGATGCTGATGATTCAGATTAAACAGGTATAAAGAAATGGATTGAGGGATGGTGGCTGCGGATAAATTTGCATCTAGAGTTAATATTTTGTACATTATAAAGCCATATGTTATTAAGTCTTATTAAAAATGAGTATTAATTGTAGATTTGATCAGTACTGCCATAGCCAAATCAGTGTACTGACTCTATCAGGTTCTACTGGCGGCAATTTTTGCAGAAGAATCTGCGAAATTTTCAAGAAATTTGCAGGAAGATCGCTATAAAAAAACCTTGCAGATCACGAAAAAAAGGCGAAAAACCACACACACAAAGCCACAAAAAAGCGGCGCGTTAAAGCTTGTAAACAACAAACGAACCCTACAAGGTTAACCGCCGAACCCCAAAATTGCCATTGTAATGGGTATCCAATTCTTCCAAATTGTGTAAGATTAAGCCACTGAAGCCACTGAACGATTCACCATTCTCAGATCATCAGCATCTCCTTGTATTATCCATAAATCAAAGGCCACGTTGGATCATCACAGTGAACCATCTTCATACTTATCAACAACAATAACAACAATATAAACAAGCTGCACTTGATACCGTGGCCAGTTTCTTTGAATTTGAGAAAAGACACACCAGATATCACCCAATTGACACTTGAAGCCGTTACAAGATGACATTACCGCCAGATATCAACAACAACAACAGTTCAAACACTGATGAGCCAAGCAGAAGGTTTGGCAGCATACAGTTTGTCAACAGTGAAGACCCTTTCGAGTCGGAGTGCACGCCTTTCAGGAAGAGTTCCACTCTGAGCAACGAATTGGAGTCAAGATTTGACCCTTTAGGATCTCAGAGCCAGCCATCCACTGGTACAAATCCCTTTCAAACAAATGAGAAGGTCACCAACACGGCTTTCACCTCTTTGCATCAGACTTACAAGAGCAAGACGGTGATATCCTCCTCGCATTTGGACGCTGAAGATTTCGAATTTAATGAGAAGGAGAATGAGAACGAAGATGAAGAGGAAATGGAACTTGATAGCCTTATGATCCCAATTCACAGCCTACCGCCAAAGCTGAGCACAAACAGAGTCCCACTAAGATCAGTCTCCGCTTTTGACAACTCTTTCACAGACATCAGTGAAGATAACGACGTGATCTCCACATCCAAGAATCAAACCAAGGAAGAGCTACAGAAAGAACTTAACAATTTGAAGATCTTGTTGAGTACAAGCAGGAGATTGGAGCGTTTGAATCTGACAGTGCCAACAGCTACTTCTTCATCCTCATCCTCAGCCATGCCAAACCAGGAGACGCTGAAGAAGTTGTCAGAGCAGGAAGCCGCCATTGAGAAACTCAAGCTTGAAAACGAGGAACTCAAACGTGCCAATGAGCAACTACAAGGATCGTTTGACAACCTGACAGAAAGATACGACACACAATTGCAGGAGAGTTTGGAGCTGAAAGACGATCTGATTGAGACACAGGCATTGAATGCTAAACTACAAGACGATCTGCTGGAATTCGAAGCTGAGAAAGAGGATCTTTTGGCTAGACATACCGTCGCTGTTTCGCAAGCCAAGCAAGAAAAGGAACAAACAGATGCTTCGATCTCCATACTACTGAAGAAATTCTCTCCAGAGCTTGCAGAGGAGGACCAGGAAGCGGAGTTCTTGAATCTCAATAGTGCTGCTAAACTCACAAAGGCCACATCTCTTCTAGATCAACTCCAGATCCGTCTTAAGAAGGCCGATGAGACCACTGAGACTGAGACAAGCACAGCAAGCACCATAAGCCAGCTCTCCACAACCAATCAAGACATCAAGACACAATGGCAGCAGTTGAAGCAAGACTATGCAAATATCAAAGAGCTAATTGTCAAGAAATCAGAGCATTGTAACAAGTTAGAGGACAACTGCTCAGGCTTAGAAGCTGTCTGTCATGGATTGAAAGAGGAGATTACCACCTTGAGACACGAAATCAAAGAGAGAGACAACGCCACGAAGGAGAAACCGATCGATTATGATTCCAAATTGGCTGCTTTAAAGTTCTCAATGGATTCAACACATTTCAAGCTCACGCAGAAATTGGAAGATTGCAAATCTAAGATCTCTATGTTGGAGGAGGAGAATTCCAAATTGAAGAAAGAGGCCTCTCAACTGCAATCGCATGAAAACGAGGAACTAAGAACCGTGAACTCGAAGTTGATGGAAGATCTCAGTGCTCTCACAGCTCAGAACAAGTCTCTCAAGTCTGAAGAAGCCGCACAGAGAGAAAGAAACTCACGCACTATCACGATTCTCCAATCCAACATCGAAGCTCTTACGAAAGACAAGGACACGCTCAGCTCAACAGTTGCCAGACTTAGAAAGACAGAGGCTAAACTAACTCAAAGATACACCCAAGCAATGAAAAGCTACGAAGAATCCGAACAACAATCCCTGGATCTCATTGATCTTATCTTGAACTTCACCAATAAGCTAAGTTTTATCTTCGCCGAAGTTCTGGAAGACTCATCCGTCGCCAACTTAAGAAGAAAGCTAAGCAAGCTAAACGACATCAAGAATAACAAAAAGGACATTCATCTCAAATCGCTAATGGTGAAACCGATCTTCGATTTCTTCTCAGAGACTTCCAAATCCGTGATCCTGGGTTATTTCGAGGACATCGAGAAACTCGAACGTCAAGAGAAGCTAATCATGGACTTGAAGAACGATTACGAAACGAAGATCGATCAATTAACAGAGGAACTAAGATGGCATGTCCAGAACCAAAACCACCACCATCATCAACCTTCCTTACATTCAATGAACAAAGGATCCCATTCAGAATCACTCGATACAAAACTACGTATAGAGAGTTTAGAGAGAAAATGGAAAGCTGAAAGGGAAAAGAGGAAGATGGAAGGTGATAGTGCTAACATTATGGTCAAGAAACTTCATGACAAGATTGATAGTCTCAATAAGGATTTATTGAGATACACGCACCCAGAAAGGTTCAACCGTTAGATCTCTTTGATTGAAATATATTTAGGTTTTGTATAAAATAAACGACTTGATCAACTTTGAAATGTGGATTAATGCAGGACTGCAGATTGAATTTACGAGCCTGCAGGTGAGCGCATGCATGTTATTTTACATTTGCAAATCAAAAAAAAAAAGAAATATTTTAACATCAGTTTCAACAGAGGACTTCTTCAACCATTTTACCGAAGAGTTCGTATACAATTTTGTTGCTGTCCACAAGTTTGATTTGGAGATGGAGATCACTGTTAAATCTACTAATGGTACTGCTTATGTCTCTATGACTAAAGTCAGAAAATCGGTTTAAGATTCTCGTTTTAACACAGTTATAATTCTTTTACTGTTCCTTTGTTCTTCGTAATAACTTCTTTTTTTTATAAGTTCATCTAATATATGATCCAAATTGTTTCACGTGACCATATTGATATTGCACTTTAGGATTTCCGCGCATAATATCATCGCTGTCCTTCACAACTCCATAACATCTTCGTTTGGTTAACAAATACCATATTGCACACAACCCAAATGAAACATTAACCACTGTCCCTACCTCCTACCTTTTCTTTCATTTTTAATTCAGTCTTTTCGATAATTGAATATCTTTCCTCCCCCATTTGATATGATTTGTAATTTCGCATGAGCGATTTTTCCTGCGTGTTTCAAAAATTCAAAAAAATTGAAGGGCCAGACGGGGAATTGAACCCCGGGCCACCCGCATATTTTAAAGTTGAAAATCGTCGAAAATTTCGCGATAGTCTCCCCCAAAGCGGGTATCATACCACTAGACCACCCGGCCTCCAATCTTGCAGTAAATTTCATGCCGTTTTTCCAACTATGACCACGCAGTGTGGTCATAACTCGCATGATACTGCATGTCAGTGCGCCCACGTACGTCAGGATACATGTCCAAATCATTTCAAGCCTAGCTGTGTTAGTAACATATTGACAACACCATATTACACAACCCAAATGAAACAGTTACAAACTTCCCTAACTCGTACCATTCCTTTCATTTTTAATTCAGTATCCTCATCTTCGACAAATAACTCATTTCAAATCTCATTACAATAACAACAATTCCCATTGCCAAGCTTGAACCACAATGGGGCCCAAACCCCCAAAGACAATTGAGAAACCCTCTGGCCCGCAATTCAGTTAACTTTACGATATTTGAATACCTTTCCTACCAATCTCAACCCGCTTGTCATACCACTAGACCACCCGGCCATCACTTCTCTTGCTGAAAACGCCCTGTTTTTCCTATATATGGCCAGACAGATTTGACCCTGATTTTCCTTAAAATCCGTCATAAATGAAACGTTTGAATAGTTTATGGTTTTTTATTATCAATTTGGCGACTCTTTGGAATCCCAATATTGCTTAGATGACTTCATTCAAAACATTTGGGGCTATAAAGGAAGATCTGAGACGTCAATTCCATTTGATCAAATCGTGTCTTTCAGGTACAGTTTCTTCCACCTCAGTTCAGCTTGAAATATTTCATTCTGCCAGCTCAATTCTCTTCTCAGATAGGGAGCTTGAAGATCTCATTGCCTAACTCATTATTCCCACTATCGGAAGAAGTAAATGCTGTGTTCATGTCCTGTCCTATTCCTTAATCCCACGTGACATGATATATGCTATTCTTACTAAGCAATATTACGCCTGTCAACCATGTGGCGCCTACCGCATTCTGTGTGTGTCAAATCTCAGAAAGTGAACCCGCCCATGAGGTCTCACTTCAGGGTTGTACTCGCACTGAACAAAGGGGAGAATAAGTTTCTCTTCAGAAGACAATAACTCACTGTTATAGTATTTCACCTCAATATATTCACTCATCGTCCACGCTCACTTATAACCCCAGCTCATTTTCATAGTATTTCTTGATTCTATTAACACGGTTTCCATAAATAATGTCCTCAAGAGTATTCAAGTCATTTGATACAGAGATAAGGGAATCTCTTACACCTCCTCCACCAATTGACAAACCATCTAGTAATTCAACCAAACATACAGATTCCATCCCAGATGCGGCAACATCTACAAAACCTTCCATTAAGCAACCAGCAAAGAAGCAACAATCCGTATATGCAGCACCAGAGAACTTCCTAGAGATTGAAGTCTCCAACCCACAAACACACGGTCTAGGAAGTTCACAATACACTGATTATCTTGTGACGTGCCGTACTAATATCCCATTATTCCGTTTAAAGGAATCCCGTGTTCGTCGTCGTTACTCTGAGTTTGAAAAGTTTAAGAAACTACTGGAGCTTGAAAGTTCAAGGGTTGTCATTCCTTCTTTACCAGGTAAGGTTTTCTGGGGTAACAAGAGATTCAGTGAAGATGTTATAGAAGAGAGAAGAGTTGGATTGGAGAAATTCCTAAGATTCGCCGCTGGTCATCCTCTTTTACAGACTGGGTGTACCAAGTTATTAGTTGGCTTTTTACAAGATGAACTTTGGAATTCAAATGTTTATTACTGAATATACCTATGTATATTATTGTACGAATAAGATATCATATAGTACTGTTAATCCGTTTTAGCCTTTTGGTTGTCAGCATTTTCAGCTTGGAAGAAGTTGACAGCAAATGGAACTAAACCGTAGGAGTTTGCCCACTTTCTAACACCAACAGCTGGTTGTCCATACCCCCAGTTTGGTCTATCTGAAGGAGCAACAAAGTTGGTATGGCCATTAGGTTGTTTGTACAAGACAAAGACGTAACGATGCTTACCAGTGTTCAATGGTGGACCTGGTGGTTGATAAGGCAAGATTTCATCGCCTGCTTCTGTTAAAGGAGTTGAAGAGATGAATTCTGAATCTGGGGTAAGCGAAGTCAACTTGATGTTAGTGGTGATGTAATGTGCGTATTCTGACCATTTCTTATCGGTACGAGAAGGAGCATCTGGATCTGTCATCACCAATGTGAATAAATCTGTCTCATTGACACTCTCTGTACCAGCGGTGTCTAAGCCTGAGTTCAAAGTTAATTGAAACGTTGGCTTTG